>CANYLF011044933.1:0-10411 GCA_948193215.1 Bocquillonia castaneifolia
CTTGAAGATTCTAAGGATCTCTCCACCATGAGAACCGATGAGCTCATAGGAAATCTCTTGATATATGAGATGAACTATGATGAAGATGAGAAGCTAGAAGCAAATGAGAGGAAAGAAGAAAAGAAGAAAAGCATTGCCTTCAAGACCTCTCAAGATGATGAAGGCAACCATGAAGAAGGAAAGAATGGCCCTAGTGAAGAACAAATTCTATTGCTCTCTACAAGAGTAATGAGAATGATTCAAGAAAGAAAAGGTTCATCTAGCAAAAGCAAGAATAGAAGACAAAGGAAGGAAAGCTTCAAAAAGAATAGCTCCTCAATCAAATGCTTTGAATGTGGCAAGAAGGGGCATATCAAACCGGTTTGCCCTAAAATCAAAGGAAAGCACAAGAAGTGGTTTTGTGCTGGTTGGGATTAATATGATAAATTTCCCCCCCCCCCCCCCATCACAAAATGAAAGTGAAAGTGAAGAGGAAAGTGAGAGTGAAGTTGCCAATCTAGCATTCATGGCCATAGAGGATTCTACAAATGAAGTAAGTACTTCTTGCTTTTCTATTTTTCCTTCTCATACTTCCGATTGTAGTAGTGATGATGATTCCGATGATAATGATCCCATTGAGCTCATTAAAGATCTTAACACCCAATGTACTCGCTTCCAACGTGAAAATATTGATGTTAAAAAACTTTGTGAGGCAAGTAATAAGGAAGTTAATGATCTTAGAGCACAAGTAAAGGCAATTAAACTTTCCTTAGGAGAGCTTAAAGGTCAACTACTTGCATCTCAATCTAAACTCACTTCAATGGAGTCTCTTGCAAAAGAGAATGACACATTGAAATGTGAAGTAGAAGAATTAAGAAAATCCATTGTCAAGTTTCATAGGGGAAAGGAAAATCTAGATACCTTATTGGTATCTCAAAGACCTCCCCTTATAAGACATGGCTTGGGATTCAATGAATGCTCAACATCATATGGGACTTCTAAAACCACATTTGTCAAATCATCATCACCACCACAAATATCTGGTTTTGATGTTGCTAAGACCAAGGATCGGAAGCCTAAGTCTATGCAAGGAAGCAAGCCTCAAAATGGCTCTTTGGCCAAGAGGACTAACTCCTCACATGGCAAATGCAAAGCAAAACCCCAAGGCAAGTCTATTGAAAAACCTCAAGGCAAACCTAAGGACAAGCTAATCTCTAAAGGCAATGCTCCTAAGAAACATCACACAAGGCAAAAGATCTTCATTTTTGGCCCTGCATTGTGAAGGTTCGGTCGCATCTTTGATCTTCTGGCCAAATGTTCAGACTTCATCCATGAATCTTGGTGTGCAAATGGGACATCCAGTTGAATGATGAATGTTCGGCAGGACCATTAAACATCTGGCCGGATGTTTGAATGTCCGGCCGGACCTGCAATCCGTCCTCCCCTAAGTTGTTTTCTTTCTGACATTATATGGTCTGATGTATTTACAACATTCAAGCTATTTATCGTGTATATAGGCCCTTAAAGAGCGATTCTAGACATTCAAAATAAATTAAAACAAGTTTTAAAAAATCTAAGAAAAATTACACTGTAAATATTAATATTATGGTGACCAGGCTCCAAACCTAGATATTTTACGTCCAAAACTCCCCTGTTTTCATGTAAAACTTATATGTGAAGTTAGAATGTCAAAATAAATTAGTTTAAGAATAATGTGAAAATGACAGTATATAACGTAAATGAAATATATGAAAAAAATGAACTTATTCTAGATGAGTGAATGGTTGGTTGCCCTCATAAATGAGATAGATTACCAATTCGGGTAGTAGATGAGCTGTTGAATGATTGAAATCCAAAGAAATGGTTCTGAAAATCGTCGTCCAAGTTTTCCAAAAATCCCGTCGTTTTTGTCTCTATAACTTTTAAGAAAATATTTTTGTTTTGTTTTTGAATACTGAAGAACCCCCTTTCTTTTCCTCATCTTATTCTATTTATACCTGGGGAAGTTTAGGGTTTTCCTCGAGATAAAGAATCTTCTTTGTGAGTAGGTAGGGTACTGATGAATTATTTTTCGTTATCTTGTTAGACCTTGCAGACGCTCCTCTCAAATTATTGCTTTTGACAGCAATGAACATCTGACCGGATCATTGATCATTCACCCGGATTTTCACTCATGGGCCTAATGGGCTTGGGCTTTAAAACAATTTTCTAGCTTTTTTGGGCCATATTTAGGGTTCGGACAAATATTAAAACACTTGTTCGGACTCTAAATTAGGCCATAAATTTATTAAAAACATTTAGCATATTTAAAATAATTTTTTGTATTCTATAGCTCATTTCTACGAGAAAGTGGATAATCAATTGGTCTAGAATAGACCAAATTCATCACTGGGCTCCCGGGCCGCTTCCACTTTCCTGCACCCAAAAATTAGGTGTCTACAAAAATAAATTAAAAAAAGTAATTGCTAATTAAACATAACATAAAGTATCCCATTAAAAAAACATAACATAAAGTAAAATAATATAATAGCTATTATACGTACTAGTATTTGTAATGCATATATATATATATATATATATATATAACAATTTAGAATCTATAATAACATAACAAAATTATATGAAAATTCTTTTAATTTAAATAAATAGATAAGCAAATTTTATTAAATATATTGAAATTGAATACCTTTTTGATATAGTTGTATAAACATATTTAATCGTTGCAAGAGTCTAAATTTGATTCTCTTCTCTCAACTCAAAAAAAAACACTTTTTAATTATAATATAAATCAAACAAACTAAAAAAATAATGGAGAAATGGAAAAATAACTACATGATTATGAGTTTGCATTGTATCAAAACTAAAACCAATGAAATAAATACTTTGGTGAGAATATTCCTTGCTCAATCATCAATTCTAGCTACATGTATAAATTGAGAAAAAAAAACTATAATGTGAAAATAAAAATAAAAGCATTAGTTATCAATAGAAAAAACAGAGATAGGGTGAAAGGTATAGAAAAAGAATTTGTAAACAAATTAATACAGTACGCTTCATATAAGAACAATTTTATATCATATAAATAAATAAATTACATAAAATAACTTACAAATATTCCTATGAAAGGTTTTCCAGAAATTCACTTACAGATGATAATTAATTGGTTGATGAATTTCTACCTGTAAAACAAATCATATATTCAGTAATAAACATAATATATGTATAATGCATATGTACTCATATAAAAAAAAACTCAAAAAAATTGAAGTTTATGGTGTCCATAATATTTTGTGCTGTAAAACTAATGGGAGCAAAGTGTGAAAAAAAAACATATATATATGAATGACTTTTAAGTAGGGCTAATCACCATTTTAATGTTTTTGTGTTCTATTAAAACTCTAAGTAATTATTGTATTTGCTTATTTATTTTTTTAATATAAATAAATAGAGGAGAAAAAGAAGGATGTTACTATTTTTAGAAAATAAAATAAAATCATCCAGGAGTGCCACATGGCGAACTCCTGGATGAGCTATTTTAGGGTTTTCCTTGATATAAAACTAATGGGACAAAGTGCACACACACACACACACACACACACACACACACACACACACACACATATATATATATGAATGACTTTTAAGTAGGGTTAATCACCATTTTAATGTTTTTGTGTTCTATTAAACTCTAAGAAATTATTGGATTTATTTATTTATTTGTTTAATATAAATAAATAGAGGAGACAAAGAAGGATGCAACTATTTTTAGAAAATAAAATAAAATGTGGCACTCCTAGATGGGCTATTTTAGGGTTCTCCTTTATATAAAATTAATGGGAGCAAAGCGTGCAAAATGACACACACACACACACATATATATTAATGACTTTTAAGTATGGTTAATCACCTTTATAATGTTTTTGTGTTAGCTTTTATCTGCAAAATTCAGTCGGCAAAATTTAGTTAGCATGCTATCGAAAAGTTTCCTCTCCAATGGAAGTTATGGAAGCTGAACCTCTAACTTGTTAGTAGGCAATGAATTCTGTTGCGGAAAAGTATCAAGGGGAAATTGAAGTTGAATCTGATTGTCTCAACCTTATTCACGGTCTGAAGAACCAAGTAATGGATCTGCCATATTTTGGTATTTTAATAGATTATATTAGAAGTCTCCTAACCAAATTTTCTTTTTTTTTATTTTTCTTTTATTCCTAGATTATGTAATAAAGTTGCCCATGAGATTGCTTCTTATGGCAACCTGAGTAACATTGACACTGCTGTCTGGGATGGAAATACCCTGACCATTTTATTGTCCTTGCTTCTGCTGATGCTCCGGTTTAGTGAGCTTTTATGAGATTAGATCTCCCTTCAAAAAAAAAAAACTCTAAGCAATTATTGGATTTGTTTATTTATTTTTTTAATATAAATAAATAGAGGAGAAAAAGAAGGATGTAATTGTTTTTAGAAAATAAAATAAAATCATCCAGGAGTGCCACATGGCAAACTCCTGTGTGGAACTCCTCGATGGGCTATTTTAGATACACACACACACACACACACACCGAATTTTTGGATGCAGGTATGTGGAAGCGGCACGAGAGCCCAGTGATGAATACGGTCTAGTTTGGACCACTTTATTACCCAGTTTCTCATAGAAATGAGCTGAAGAAAATGAAAATTATTTCAAAACACGTTAAATATTTTCAAAACAAATTTTTGGCTTAATTAATGGTCCGAACAAGTGTTTAAATATATGTCCAAAAATTTTAATACAGCCCACATAAACCAGAAAATTGCTTTGAATCCCAGCAGGCCTAAAATGAACGGCCGGTCGGATGTTTGGTTATGGGAGTGTCTGCACAATCTGACGAAAGATAATGAGTAATGATCTGTTATACCCCATCCACTCGGAAAAGCAGATTCTTGATGTTGAAAAATCATAATTTCTCAAGGCTATAGAAAGAAAGAGATAAAGCAGAGAAGGGGGGGACGATTGGAGAAAAAGAGTTTTTAGCAAAAAAAAAAAAAGAACAGCAACAGAATATCCATTTTCCAGTTAAGAGGTTTTCTCAAGCGGACTCTTTGATTTTTTTTTTTTAACAATTCAATAGCTCATTTTCTACTTGAAGTGGTAACTTAACTCAATTTTGAGGGCAACCAGTCATCCACAAACCATCAATACATTCAGACTATGCACATTTCTCACATTTACATTCTTTTATTTATATTTTGTAACTTTTACATATTTATCGTACTAATTTTATTGCATATATGAGTTCTGGGTGTAATCAGGGGAATGTAGAACCATTCACATCCAAGTTTGGAACACTGTAACTCCAGTTCGAGATTTCACAATGTTATTTTTTCTTAGATTTTTAGTTGTTGTTGCAACCTATTTTAACCATCCAAAGTGGATCCTTAAGAATCTGTACGAATTATCATTAGCTAATATACTGTGCATCTGTAAGAAAACATAAAAATATAGGGAAAGAAACTTGGGGAAGATGGATTGCAGGTCCGACCGAAATGATTAAAGGTCCAGCCGGATGTCCAGTTTGCCCCGGATGTCTTACCTCTCTGCTTAAATTCAAATATTTGGACCTGGCCCATTTAGAACATTCGAAAGAATGTTTAGAGGACCAGCCAAAGCTTCAAGATGCAGAAGTGAAAACAAAGGTTTTGAAATAGTAAATCAATTGAAGCTTCAAGGTCGGTCAATTAGTCCTCTCCGGGAAGAATCGATCGATCGGTAAGATTTCTTTACGATTTTTATATAAATCACCTAGATCTGTTTGTAACTAATTAATTGGACACTTAATCAATCAATTCGGTAATAAGTAAATAAAAATGGTAGAAATTCATTTCACCTTTCCTCTCTTTAAGGTTGTATGTGTATTATTCCCATTTTAAATATTTTGGGTAAATAATAAATGAATTAATGTGCAAATATTATTCCCAAAAAAATATAAAAATAATTTTGAAACTAAATGATGGATTTTCTGTGTAACACCACAAGAAATTATACAAATTTTAAGAAATTAAAGGAAAAGGCTAGGTCGCGGGCGCGTTCAAAGAAACAGAAACAGGGTAATTCGAGAGCGGAAGTCGCAGGCGTGATATTCAAAATTGCGGGTGCGACTTTACAAACAGAAAGGTGGAAAGAAAACTTGACATTCTGTTCTCAAAATCGTGGGCACGATTTCAATGTCGCAGGTGCGATTATGGGAACTCTGAAATCATGATTTTTGAGGCTGAAACAAACTAAAAACTAACCGAAAACAACATGCCAAAACCTTAAAACTTGCATAACTATATATTTACACTATACTTCATACATTTACACAAATTCACACATTCCTTCAACATCCACCAAAGACACACTCTTAACTAACAAATCAAAATCCTCTTACATATGTTTACAACATGAAATTCCAAATGCAAATGCTATAATCGTGATCCACTGGCCAACCTGACACTTTTATTGCAATGCACATGAACTTTTTGTATCAACAAGCTTTCAACACCTGAAAATTAATGCCAAGGGGTAAGCTAGCAACTTAGTAAATAAATAACTACTAATACTAACCTCAATATATACACACACACTTATATATATATATATATATAGAGCAAGATTCTCAAATTTAATTATATAAATGATCACCAAATCCGTAATTTCACAACATCTCAAACCCACACAAACTTCTCATCTTTCATTGCAAAATTGCCAAACTCATCAACAATTTCTTAGTAGGTTCAACACCCCATCCAGCAATTAATACTTTCATCACATCTTCAACTTAACTCACAACCATAATTCCCAATTCAGAAAACTCAAATCACAATCTCAAATCAACCCTAATAATTAGATAAACTATCTAAATGATTGGTTCAAAGAATGGTAATCTGATCACATCTTTTTCAATAATTTCCATATTTTTCATTATCATAATTCACATCTTTTTCAATATCAAATCTATCTCATTGGTGCACCAATTTCCCCTCTTCACTTTTCTAGGGGTTTATCATTATTCATTTCAATTCCCCTTTTCTCTTTTCTAGGGGTTTTATCACATGTATGCATACGTTCAAATCTCAAATATTGGGTTACCAATTCCTAACCAAACACTTAGACAATCGAGCTCATTATCAAGCCAAGCATAATCACACAGTCAATCAACAAACAATTCAACACAATAACCAACCAACCAATCCTTTCATCACAATAACCAACCAACCAATCCTTTCATCACAAAAATCAACCATTCACAAACATTTCATTTCAATCAATAATCCCAATCACAACCATTTCATTCCTACAAACAATCAAACCATTTCATATCAATGGAATATTTTTCTCAACTTTCTCATTTCCCAATAATCTCATCTTATTTCTCATTTTCCCAATTCAATTCCACATCAATTACTCATTCATTCACCATTTCTCATTCTCAAATCATATCACAACAATTTATCAATACCATCCTTGTCAAATTCATACATTGTCAAACACATTCTCACAACACAATTCAATCCAACATTCACAATCAATTCCACTCCACCACATTTCACAATCAGTTCACCAATTCACAATTCAACAATTTTCACATCAATTCATGGTGTCACAATCAAACACAATTAATCTCACAATCAAACACAATTAATCTCACTATCATCCAATCAATTCACACTCTTCCAATCATAACGACAATCCCATTCATCCAAACATTAAATATTACCATAGAATTTAATCAAATCAACCAAAATACATAAATGAATCATATAATTAACATGAAAGTAAGATATTTAATTAGTATTAATAGCTATTTACTTATAACTCATGGAGAACACCATTTAATCCTCCTTTTCTTCAATCCCTTTTGCTTTAGAACTCCCCTATACACATTTAATCATTCAAATCAACAATTCAATAACAAAACACATAATTAACACTCAAATATCTCTTCCAAAAACATCAATTCCATCTTTAAACAATTCTAATCCAAAAACCCCCAAAAATCTCATAAACCCTAACTCCCAAACCATAAACAACCCAAATAATATCAATTAACAACAATTAATTTAAGAAAACTTACCAATTTATAGTCATCTTCTCAAAATCTTCTCCCTTTTCCTTTTCCTTTCTCTCTCTTCTTCCTCTTATTTTTCTTCTTCCTCTCCTCCCAAAAATCTCTACAAAATCCACTACATGAACCCCTTCTTATCTTAATTTTTTATTTTTCTTTTATTAATATTATTTGTTTTGTTCTTATTGGCTAATTAAAAGTTAAGTTTGACTTTTTAAATAAATTAAGGAAAACTTACAATTCCACCCTCATACAATCAATACTACCCATAAACATCCTCACAACTTTTATTATCATTAATTATACCCCTCATGCACACAAAATAAATTAATGAACCACAATTAATAAAATTAATTACACTAATGATGCCAATTAAATACTAATGCATGTAATTAAACTTGAGGATGTTACATTCTGTCTGTAAATAAATAAGGAAACAATCCACTCGGTTAATTGTTCATTAAAATAATTAGTAACCCACTGATACAGCCATCAGCACTCAATCAATCAGGATTAATTATAACGGACTTAATGGAGAACTAAAATTTGATTAGAAACAATATTAGGTTCATTGCATGCTACTTTCCGGGTGATTTATCGCTTTATATTGTTTGTCTATGGTAACAAATAATGACCTTATTACTTAATTAAATGGGAAATTGCCCCAAGTATGGATGACTCATTCCAAACCCAGAAATCATCTGGTGTGATGACGAACGGGGATTTCTGAGGAATCTACCTATTTTTTAATCACTAGGTGATTCCGATGCAATTTGGGTGGCGACTCCACAATTTTCATAAAAATTAAAAATCCATTTAGAGAGTAGGTCACCATTGCTACTGGACACCAACCGACGGGCAGCAGTAACAAAAACGCATCCCGGGCACTCTGTCCACAATATATATATATATATATATATATATATATATATATATATATATATAAGATTAAAAGATTAAAATAAGGTATATATGTAGTTTCTTTAAAAAAATTTTAAATTTCTTTTTAATTAATTTTTTCTTTTTAATTTGTTATACTTTCTTTATAGTCAATTTTTTTATTAAAAGTTTTATATTTATATTGTCCTAAAACATTTTAATAAGGTACATATTTTACTTCAAAAAAGGTATATTTTTTATTCATTATTTTATTTTTTTGAATGATTAATTAATAGTAACGGTTCGCGCAACACATAGGTAGACGACTAGTAATATTATAATTTTAGAGCCAAGAGAAAGTTTTCTAAGCCATCGTTGTGCCACATAGGATTAATGAGGTGTTAAAATCCTATCATGTGGAAATTTTTTAGTTTCTAAAATAACTAAAAAAATATATCCTTTTCCAAATATAATTAGGATTCTATTTTCACTAATTTAATATAATCCTTATCCTTAACATATATAAAAGTGGGAGAGGGGGGGATAGACAAGTTTACCCCCTTGCCCTTCCCTATTTAGTTTATTGAAAGGTTTTAATGAAGGTTTAAATAGTCATTTAATAATTATTTTAATTAATTAATAGCAAATATGGAATTCATTAATCAATTAGAATTGGGACATATATTAATTAATTAAAAATAAAATCCTTAGCTAATAAGGATTTAAAAATATTTATTAATTACAATTTCAAATATATATTAAAAACACAATAATTGAAAAAATATATATATATATCCATATAATATATGGATTGAGTTAAATGTAATCATAAAATTATAAATTATTCAAATTATAAATATATATTATTAGGATTAAAAGATAAAAAAAATTATATATTTATTGAAATTTCACTTTACTATACAAATTAGTTTTAGATTTATATTAACTATTTTTATTTTCTTAGAAAAATCATATTTTTAATATCAAATTCGCAGTTTGATAGTGCATCAACTTCGTCGGGCTATAACTTAGGTTAGAAAACTCGGAATTGGATGATTCAAAAGCCTTGTAGAAACCAAGAGGGAGGGTGAATTGGTGCAGAATTAGAAATTAAAAATAATTCAAGAATGGATTAGGGAAGAAAAGAAGAACACAAAAGATTTATAGTGGTTCGGACCCAACTTGTCCTACATTCACTCTCCCAAATACACAATTTAGGGTTCCACTATCCACCAAAGATAACAAGGAGATTTACAAGGCTATCTCCAACCTTTATAATGAGTTTTACCTAAGGCTAACTCACAAACCCTAGGGTTTCCAAGAGGCTAACACCAAACCTTTACAATGAGTTTTACCTAAGGTTAACTCACAAACCCTAGTATTTCCAAGAGACTAACACCAAACCTTTACAATGAGTTTTTACAAATGGCTAACTCACAACCATCCCTAGTGTTTCCCCAACTCACAAA
>CANYLF011045157.1:0-31226 GCA_948193215.1 Bocquillonia castaneifolia
GGAAATACTCCAATTGGACACTGGTAAAAAGCCAGTCAGATCATAATTTCCCCCTAAATTGAGTAGTCTAAGCTCCGGTCGCTGAAGTAAGTTACCTGGGAATTCCCCTCGCAATCCACAAGCTCTAAGATTGAGATATGACAAAGAAGCAGATAGATTCATCAAGGAAGTAGATGCAAGCAATGACATATTTACATAGCTCAAATCCACTTCTCGGGGCCATTTTGTATTCTTAAAAATGAGGGAGAATCGGAATGGGAATGAATGATTCTCATTCTTGATATTTGGTTGAGTTAAATTGATGGAGGAATGGGAATAGGATAACCCCCTCAACGGGAATCACCCATTCCCCCCACCCCCAGGGAATGGATTTTTCATTCTCATGGTAATCAAGTTAGACCATTATTAATTGCTTAAATTAGTGAAAATTTATATATAATATTTATATTTTGAAACAAATAAAATGATAAAAATAATGAAAATTAAAATATTTTAATATTATAAATAATTAAAAATATTATTATAAAATTTCATTTCCTTTCCTATTCTTTAGTTAACCAAATAACTTATCAAAGTTTTCATTTCCTTTCCCATTCCTCTCCATTCCGATTCCTATTCCGATTTCCGAGTTCAAACCAAACAGCCCCTAAGATTATTGAATGCAACTGTACTATCAATTGTCAAGTTAATATTCCCTGACAAATGAATATAAGTCAGTTTTGGCAAATGAATGTTATTTGGGAATTTCCCTTGCAATTTACAATTGGTGAGTTTGAGATATGTCAAAGAAGAAGATAAATTGGTCAAGGAACTAGGTGCAACTGAAAGCAAATTAACTTCGCTCAGGTCCAATTCTTTTAATTTGGTTAAATTTTGAACAAGATTGACTAAAGCAGTTGTATCTAGTATTAGATCATAATTCCAAGAACTTTTTTGAAGTGAAACCAACTCACTTGGAACACTAATATATTCCTAAAACTTTTTTGGCAACTGACAAGATCCAAGATATAGATATTTCAAAGAAGAAGAAAAATTCATGAAGGAATTGGGAGCAACCATTGACAGGTGTGCTCCATCCAATTGTAATTCCATTAATTTGGTTAAATTTTGAAAAAGCTTGACAAAAGTAGTTGTATCTAATCTTAGACCAAGATTACCAGAGAGATCAAGGGAAACCAATCCACTAGGAAGATTAACATATTCTAGGGATTTATCTCCAGACCAACATCATCTAAGACTAAGAGATGACAAAGAAGAAGACAAACTCGTGAAGGAACTAGGAGCAACCATGGACATGTCAAAATAAGTTCTCTTAAGTTGGTTAGGTTGTTGTTGGAGTGTGTTGAGATTTTTGTTTAATGTTAAGCAAGATTAGCAACACTTTCATGTAATATTAATTATGGTAAATAATAGGGTAAAATACTTGATGGGTCACCGAATTTTGGCCAAATTTCAAAATGGGTACCGAATTTCAATTTGTATCTTAATGGTAACTAAACATCAATTTTATTACACCGAGTGGTACCAATTAGAATCTGGTGAAAATCATGTCAAATGAGTATCAAAAAAGAAATTTTTACAAAACTTCAATACCCATTTTGAAATAAAACAATAGTTTAGTTATCTCCATGATAATAACTTAGGAAGAATATACTAGGAATATTTATTTTCTGATATTAAAGTTAGATAATTTTCTCTGGACTAACCTAACTGTAACAAAATTGATGTTTAGTTACCATTAAGATACAAATTGAAATTCGATATCCATTTTAAAATTTGATCGAAGTTCGGTGACCCACCAAGTATTTTACCCTTAACTAATATCATGTATGTAAGTAATGTTGTCAGTTTTAGGTGAAGAAGGAAGTAATGTTGTCAGCTTTAGGTGAAGAAGGAATGGTGTTCCTTACTTCAAGGACACAGCCATGATGTTAGGTTGTAGTGGCTATGAATCATGTAAAGCTAGCCTCTTCTATATAAGGGAGGCTGCTGTCAAAGTGTCTATGGATGTATAAGTGTTAGGAAGGAAGAAAAAAAGAAAAAAAAAAATGTTTCAGTTTCAAACTTCTTTCCTTTTATTTTTTTCTGCATAAAATTTTGCTCTAAGCTGAAACATGTTCTTCCTTCCATAAGCCAACATACCATGTAAAATAGTGTATACCTGTAAACCACAATTATACTCTGAAAGGTAGGTTCTTGGATTGTAACCTTGCCAAAAAGGTTACGAAAACTGTGGAAACAAATGAGATGAATGTCAGAAACAAGCAATTAACATCACGAGAATAAGTTTTTGACATACGAAAAATTGTTTTCGCTCATTCTAATTTGCATCTCAGCATTTCTGATATTGCATAAGAAAAACTTTGTACCGAAGTCAAAATGTTCAAGCCAGCTAACAGTTAGATACTAAACTTTCAATTTTAAGTTTCCAGTTAAAAACCTGAGTTTCATCTTCTCTATACGGATTCGTTCAACATATAGATCATCCTCATCCTCCTTTTCATCTATGCAGATTTCAACTGGTTTTGGATCTTTGTTAGATTCTGCTCCTGAGTTGCCGAGGCAAACACTTTTTAAACTACATGTAGAAAATTTGACTCAAAAAATTCTCCAATTTCAGCTAAAAAATGCATTACATATCAAAACAATGCAAAATAATAGTACTACATAATGCAATAACAAATAAAACTAATATCAGCAGTACTTACTTACCAAGTAATTGTCAAGAAACACCTCCATAAACGTGTAATGATTGTGTTTATTTTTTGTTTGATAAAGAAAGCAGTCATCTTATCAATTCCAAATCCGCGCCGGAAGATTATGAACTGAAAAATAAACCAAAGTTACTTACTTACTGTCTAAGATCATTGATAAAATTCATCAATCTTAAATTAACAGTACCTTATCAGCAAAATGTGGAAGGTTATCATGAGGATGCTTTGCAAAGTATCCAGTAAATAACTTCTTGTCAAGCTACATTAATACATCAGGACCAGAAATTATACACATGAAAGACCAAACTCAAACTTCCAACTAATTAACTTACGTTATATGTTTGTCCTGAAAAAAGCAGCTATCTATCTAGATGTATTTCTAAATAGGAGTTCCGGCCGGATAATCAGATCTTACCTTAGTTTCATCCACTACAATTGGAAGATTTAAACGATATTGTGCAGAAAGAGCAACATCAATCTCCTTATCTGTAGTTATTTTGAAATTGCTCTCTTCCATCACCTGAGTAGAAAAATAGATTAAGACATTTACAAATCATAACTTGGAAAAAGTGGTACAAAATATATATATATAAAAAAAAAAAAGCATAATATATACCTGAAATAAGCAAGTTAAAAACTGAAATTCACAAAGTTCAATCTCCTCAGGGCTTAAATTCTGCTGCTCCAGCTTTTTGGATCCATAACCAGGCTCAAAGAGGGCATACGATTGCTTAACAAAAAACAAATCAGAGGTTTTTAAATCAAAATAACAAAAAAAAAACCACATTACTCAAAATGAAAAAAAAAATACCATGAGATCTTCAAATTGCAAGAGGTACCATGCTCTAATAGTATACTCAACTCTCTGGCACAGCTTTAAAAACTCATCACGATCAGATTTCCTCTCTACAAACATTTTAATCCAAAAAATGGCCAAAACATAATGTACCCTTTTCATTATTGTAAATTTTAAAGACACCCTTTTGCATTAAGAAACTTTTTGTATTATTACATACATATTACGTACCAATGCGGCCGGATAATGCAGCAATGAGCTTGTGCTTGAGGATAGGAATTACTGATTCTCTTTCCAATTGTATTATATCTTTTTTCTTTTTTCCCATTTTTAATATTGCTAAAAATCTTTTTTTTTTTTTTTGTTAATGTTTTCTTGTTTTGGTAATTTCTTATTGTGCTTTGATAAGGAAGGAACAAGAAAGCAGAATTGTGTTTGTAATAAAAAAAAAAAAAGAAGATATTTTGATTAGTTTTTTTTTTTTACAGAAAGTTGTTTTGTTTTCTGTTGTTCATTAATGTGATTGTTAGTTGTTACGATTCCTCAGGTCTGTTCGGTTGGGAATGTTTGGCGCCCAAATTTGAGTGGCAGTCGTCGCCTTTAGGGAGAGAATGTGTGTGCATGAGATCTCTTATGCTCATTAATTCATTAATTAACCATTGATTATTTGGATGAAAATTTTATGACTAAATTATTTGTTTTAATTAGACCTTTTTTCATAAACTCTTTTAATTAGATTTTGTTCCCTAAACTCTTTTAATTTTACTACTAGTAATTTGGATTATCTACACCTAATATATTATTGCACCAAATGTTTTCAATTTCGAATACACCATAGTGTATTACGCTTTTAATCAATAGGTGATAGACACATCCTCATGTGTGTGTGTGTTTTTTTTTTAAATGAGTGACACATTAATAAAAATTATAGTTGATATAATTGACATGGTTCTAAATTTTTATGGTGCTGTAGAGGTGTCAAAATTCCAGTGAATAATAGATAAATATTTTCCTAGCTATTTTCATTTTCTTCCTTGCTAGGAAATATGTTGAAGGCATAGACCTTTTACACTAAAATGGTCTAATAGGCTTTGTTTTTCTTCTCCTATATGCAAAACTAATAATTGAATTTAGCAAGTATTTTAACATTATGAAAACTACCCAATCTAGCATCATTAGGGTTAGATTTGATAGCACTCGTGGAGTGCAAGATGGGTCTTAGGTTAAGATTCATCATTCTTGAATATTTTAAAAACAACACAGAAACTGAGCTTGTATGTCGAGAACAAGAAAGAAAGAGGCTATAAACCTACCCAAAACAATGGGTACTTGGTAATTCACTCCTTTCTATCATATGTTAAATGTGGGAAGTTGAATTATCAATGCGGGCATTTCCATATCCATGTCACTAAAAGAACTTCGCCTGCCATGATTTTAGAACAATTTTGCAATTTTCAAGCAAAGATGAATAAATGTATAAGTTGAACAAAACTAAAGAGTACGCTCGGTTTGAGCATCACGGTTTTATCTATTTGGAAAAGGTCAGATTATCAAACAATACAAAAACCATGAGTTCATGTCAAATAAATATTCATCATTTGATACAAACCGAAAAATAAAATATAAAGGCATGTGGTAAAAATGAGAAATGACTAAGCATAAATTAAACAGAAATTCAAGAGAAATAAGGATATAGATATTTTTTTTTAAAAAAAAAAGGTAATGTATCATTATTTTTGCCAGATATGGATTTAGAGAATATTATATATACTTGATTATTGAGAAACATAAGGTTACAAGAATGTAATATTTACATATATCAACAGATAAAACAAGTATAAAGCCTGATACAAAGGTGTATAGGCGCTTAGTTGTATTGCAAATAATGATTTCAGGCGTCCAGAAAAGTTCAGCTTCCAGAATGCAGCATCAAGAAGGTACAACATTCTGTTTTGCCAATACAAGCTCTTCGGTGGTGGTACCGATAATGTCATTAGCACGTTTCAGCGCAACACAGCTATATTGCCCATCAGCATCCTATATTCAGAGACAATCTAATCAGAAGACATTCATAAACACAAAGCACTCACCAGAAAATAACAAAAAAAAAAAGCAACTGAAGCTTGCCACTTGACACAAAGTTTAGTTTCATCTCGGGAAAAACATATTAAGAAGTCCGACAAATTTCTGTACCCTCCTCTTTCTCACGCGCAAAACTTGTGCTAGCTCCGCTTAGGAGCACATGTGGGAGAAATACAACAAGGAACATGTCGACATTGATTAATAATAAGTTAAAGAAGGATAAATGAGATTGCTGCCAGACTCGATGCTGGTCTATGAATACTCCCTTATGGAATAGGTAGCAAATGTAAGCTAAAAGTTAATGACCCAAAAAATTATAATTACAGTTAAAACTTACCCTTGTGAATAATCTTTTCTAAAAGCCTACTCCTATTACCAATACTTTATGTATCAGTTACAATTTTAAAGCCAAATTATGAAGAGAGTTTTGATGTGATGAGTATCATAACTTGGCCTCTACGTGCTTTTTATTCTTTCAGATGAAATATACTGCATTAGGCTCAGATGGGAACCATAATTGAAAAGAATATCAAATCGACTATCAAAAAGCCGTCTGACATTGCAAATATTATTATTTTAACTGTGTTGTCGTTGCCTAGAAGGATTTTTTAGACTCTGGAAACAATTTAAGCTGAAACTTAGAAGTATTATGTTCAATTGCATATTCCAAAGAAGTGGCCACTTAAGCATATCTGAGAAAAGTTCAAATAGCAGGAAGAAGAGTGGAAAGTGAGCCAAATGTGACATGGATTAGCAGTGTTGAAACAAATTTGTTGAGTGAGCTTTATAACATATATCAAGTTGTTGAAAAATGACCAATATATATGATCCAGCAGTTGTATACACTAACTTTCAGTTTAAGACCAGTGTTTTCTATGAATTGAGTGTAGTACTTGGAGATTGAACATCTCTTTTTTTTTTCTCCTTTTTGGATGCCTATGTGGAATGGTATCACAAACAGTCATACGAAAATAAACTTCCCAATTGGTTTAAATAAAATCACAATTTTAACAAATATACTAAATATTGGGAGAAAATAGGCTCTCACCTCAACAATGCTCAGCTTTTTTAATTTTCCGACAGCATCATCCACATCAAAATTACAGCTCTCTCCAAACTCTTTTTCAATTAGTTGTTCACAACGTTCTTCCAAATCCTGTTTCACAAAATCATAGAATTATAATTAATGCTAAAGGAAATCCACATAATATGCTCCAAGAATCAGGATATAGTAAAAGAAAATAGGTAGAGGAGCTACCTTTCTACCAGCTTTGCCTGTTTTCATCAATGTAAAGAATGAAATAATAACTTCTTTGACCTGAAAAAGGAAAAAAAAAACTTCATTTACTCATAAGGCAGGGTATGGAATTAAATGCCATTGACTTCCCAGAATTCCAGGACAGTTGAAACCTTTCAAATGTTTCCCTTGGCATCCTAGCTATCAATTGTGGAGAATAATAGAAAAACAACTTGGTCTATTCTTTTATATACATGTGAAAATAAATGCATTTAAGTTTATCTATGATGCACATGGAAAGTTGTTCAAATCTGAGATAAGCACATACAATAAAACAGAGAATTAACTGCATTCTATGATATCAATCAATTTACAATTTCTAGGTATTAGATAATATCAGTAACAATTTCTTATCACATATGGATTCTTTTTAAAATTTCTTTTGGATTTACATACATCAATATTAGTGAGATTTATGTGTGTTTATCTTTCTTGTCATGATCTGAGTGTTTTGAATGGTAATATTCATAAGATTATATAACCTTAAAAGTAATAAATTTTATCCTTCAATTTTTTTAACTTCTGCACCTTGATTTCGAAAGGCCCACACCTGTACCCTGCAGCTTGCATCTAGGCGCAAGGACCCCTTTGCACTTTTGCGTGCCTTGCACCTTTAAAAGCCATGCTGATTGCTGAATATATACTAATATAGGATGCTCAATGCCATCACAAATTAGGGGGAACATACTCACACTAGTTGTCAGTAATAGATAGCAAACTTTTAGTTTATTAATTTTTGCCTATACAAGACTTGTATCAACGATTTTTTTTTCCAGAATTACCCATTTGATAATCTCTTCTTAGCATTTAATCATTACTACAGTTTGCGATAAATCCCAAATGATGATTATAGTCAATACCAGAGTAGATTATTGCTAATTGTAGAAAAGGTTACCATATTGGATATAAACAGAAAAGGAAACATTATAATCAAACTCACTTCCTGTTGAATGACATTGTCACACAGATGAAGGAGGGTACCCCTTCCACTATCTAGCTGTTTGTCATACACGACTTTTGTAATTAACGACTGATATGCAGCCAAGCGTTGTTGATATCTGGCAGGTAGAGGAAGAATAATATCAACATGATGGAAAAAAATAAAGAAAAGGAAAGAAATAACCAGAGCAGGAGAGTATACACAACCCCAACTCATATGCAATGTCATGAAAGCACCAAAGCATGTGCTATGAGGAGTTTTCTAACAGAAAATTCTGTTTTTAACTTGAATGTGCCCATGCAAGGCTAACATTGAACTATAATAAGTCAATTCAATAAAAGGCTAAAATAAAAAAAAAATTATGAGCACTATTAACAGCATTTCTAAGATGACGAGGATAAAATTAATTTTAAAATCAAACCAGTTAGCGTATGCACAGTTTTAAGCTAGTGTCACTACCTACCAAATTTTGTGGAAATACTGTGTCAATAATTAGAGTGTACTAGAATTAGAATGGCAAGATGCAATAAGGTCTCGATCCATTATCCTACAGTGACAGTTCTAAAATCACCACCCCAGAGATATTTGGGGTGCAATGATTTTGTCATTGGCTCAGATCGATAACCGACATGCAATATGCACAGTGCTTGTTATATATACATATAAGAACTCAAATAGGAAAATTAATTGGTGAGGGAGACAAAGGAGCTATACGAGAAGTATATCTTTGCACAGTAACCAATCATTGGGGAAAGAACAGCAAAAATGACCCGTGCCTCAGCCTTATGCACATGAATTGAACTAATTGCAGCAACCTGTAGATAAAATTGAGTCGTGTTAAGTACATTCACAGAAAATGGACAGGACAATTTCTAATAAAACTCACCAGCCCGGCTAGAGCAGAAACCAAGAACATAACCCAGTCCAGTGGAGTCAGCCCAGGGTTCTTCTTTTCTGGCTGCTCAAGGCATAAAAAAGGTTTCAATACCTGATCATGTGGTAACTTAACATCAAAGCAAAAGGGAGAGTTGCAAGAAATAACTGAAACCTCACCAGAACGATTTCCATATCAGCCATTGGAATTTTCTCGAATTGCTTTACATGGATTCCTCTTTCCTTTTTTGTTTTGGTACTTGCTCGCCTGATATATCAGCATTCTTCCTTGTGTTAAAATACTATCTTTTTCAAGATTGGTTTCAAAATAAAATGACTCCATGAACATGTTCAGTAATTACTAATTACACTTCCTCATCCCTCACCCCTCCAGTAAATAAATAAACACATAGCTCATGTTTTTATAAGCCAGAAGAGCTTCAACTGCAGGAAAATTTTCTTTTTCTAAGAAAATCTAACTCTAAGGTGCTCTCAAGTCTCACTTCCTCAAGTAAAAAGGAATCATTCCTTCATGTCAATAAACTAAATGTAACAAAGTGTCTTGTGAATGCAGAGCAACAATCATTCAGATAATGCAGCCATGGATAAAATAAAATAGGGAGTATTCTGCTTTAATTTCTTATTATGAAGCACTTTTTTTCTTTTGTATGTTATTTTTAAAACTATTATGTATTTCTGTTAAGATCATAGATGAAGGGTTGGAGCTTATGGTGAATTGAGTGCTTGAAAGGAAGTAGAATTGTTTGCAAAGTCATGCAGAACTTGCTATTCTATTTCATTTTGCCTTAATCAGTTCATCGTCTTTCCGTTTCTAGTTGCTAGTATAAATAGCAAACACCCATTGTAAATTGATAAAAGAAAGGAAACTTGACTATTTTGATTTGGTTCATAAGGACTCTGCTTAATTTAGCTCTATTCTCCATTCCCTTTAACGCTTCAGCAACGTGTATATTCTTCACAACTCCAAAACAGCCACCAACTTCTTCACTTTTGTTCGCTGTAATCAGTTCTAATTTAAACTTGTTAACACTAATTTTATTTCATTCTAAGTCTTCACCATAAAATTCATCAACAGTTCACACATCATAAAAACATCAACAAGCATTTCTGAAGTTTTTAAACCTCAATTTGCAATTTGAATGCCATAAAAGGGTTTTTTTTTTTTATCAAGTAATCATGTGAAACACTACTTAAAAGAAAATGAAGATAAGCAGTACCTGTAAGCTACTATTATTCTTTCAAATGTAGGCTCCTGTATTGTGGTCTTTCTCAGCAAATTGCTAATACTTCAGCACACACAGCAAGAACAGGCACTTCATTAATTTGGTTGTGTGATCTTGACTGATTCAGTTTAACACACATGAAACTAATATCGAAATAATCCTTGGCTGATTTGTATTAAAATATGCAATTGCTGAAATAAACTACAGAGACATCATGTGCAACATTTTCAAAGATCTTAAAATTTAAAAGTTTAATTCCAGTTTCTAGGCTAACCAAATATGAAATATCAATAGTCATTTTGAATGTATGCATCACATATTACTGAACTCCAATTTAATTCATCGCCAAGATAATTGCATTTAAGCCAGTGAAGATGTTTAAGACCTGATGTTGATGCAAAAATAGTAATGACTACTGTCATAGAGTTCAAACTTTCCCAAGCTGTTGTGCAGCATAAATGTCCGTAAACATGCAAAATGCATGAGAAGGGATCAGTTTGACTGACATTGAATTATTCAACCAGCTCTGATACAGTGGCAGAGCCATGATTAAAGGGAATGGTAGCACATTGAATCATAAGACACAAGTTCAAGTAAATGTAAATAAAATTCAAAGAAATAATAATAAAAATAAAAACAATGCTGCAAGCATACGCAGTAAGAACAAAAATTCCAAATATATTAATGTCTTCCACAAAAAGTTTCCAATGTTAAACAAAATGTAAGATTCATCTATTAAGTCAAATATGTCCAAACTTCAAACTCAAATATAGTATTCAGATATATACGAGCACCCCTTAACTGGTTAGAATTTTATGCATTTAGCTTAGAGACATGGTACATGTATGCATTCTAAACTGTAAGCTTTAAAATAAATAGCACAATCATTCAGATGATGTGCACAACCTTATTTCCATATTTTCTAGATGAACTCGTGCAACAGAGACATATTCCTTATCTGCTTTGGTGTTGATCACATCATCTAGATCTTTCTTTTGTGGTGCACTTGGTCGTTTGGACCAAAGAATTTCTAGTCTGCAAGCAACATAAAATGAGTTATTTATTCTTTCTTTCTCAGGAGGAGGGATGAGCTAGGTTGTTTTTGTCAACTGAAGTAGTTAGTAAATCATGTCATGACTTTTATCTAGGAAATGAACTTCTAGGAAGTAGGAGCCACTTGTGCAGATAATCATACTAGGGCCGAGATATTCAGTTAGTACTTAATAGTGCAGATGACAATTAGTAATAAGATTGCAATTATGCAGTTTGATTTCATTCAATATTATCTTGACTTCAAATATATCATGTATACAATCAAGTTTTTGCATCATAGTCCAAAATCTGCTGACCTGGTCAGTCTTCTAAGAAAATCCCAAAGGCGTGAAATCAGCATGTCCACTTTCTCCATGATAAAATACTCAGTTGTATGATCAGTTCCAATCCCTCGTCGAAATATAATGTACTAAAAATGCCAACATAAGGTAGATTAGTTCTCTTGAGAAAGAATCACAGCATAAAAGGATGGAAAAGAAGAAGATAAAGTTACATTAATTCTATTGAGTATCAACAGAAATGAAATTGCCACCTATAAATGACTATGAGGACTAATCTACAGATGCAGTAAAAATCACATTGCTATGAAAACATATGATTGGACACAGCCATTGCAGTTGCATCATCTTGGTCAAAATCAATTAGGCGGAAATACTTGTCAAGATTCAAAATCAATAAATTGAAGTTTAACGAGTAAATTTTTTTTTCTGACAATAAAAGTAATATTCACAATTTTTTTTTCTGACAATAAAATTAATATTCACCTTGCAGTCCTAGTGTTTAGTGAAGCAAGCAACAATCAGGGAAAGCTTTAGTATGATGCGCATCAAATAGATTCAAGCAGCAACCATAGGAAGATATTGAGGTCACTTTCAAAGAAAATATTAATAAGAAGGAAAAAACAAAACAAAACAAAACAAGATATTCAGGTAGGAAACCACATATGATAGTACACTCCACAGACATGTGGCCTGGTAGCTGCCTGATCATTTCGTATGGTGTATGAGCACAGAGAAAATCCAACAGATAGGAATGCATGCAAAACATCACACTACATGACCAAGTAACAAGAAGCCAAAATATTTAAGGGGATGAAACCAGTGGTAACCATAAGTTATTAGATAGTTCAGATAATAGCCATCAATTTCCTTTCCCTCCACCATTCAGCAGTTTCTTCAGAAAAATACCTTATCAGCATATCTAGGTTGCTTTATATCCATATGCTTGGCAAAATACCTTCCCAAAAGTTCCCTGTCGAGCTACACTAGCAGGAAAAAGAAAAAGAAAAAGAGAAGGTGAAATGAAAAGGAGAACACCGGGATGAGGAGCCTTGAAGAGCATATAAATCTCTCAGTTTATGTCCACTTTGTAAAGATCTTTTTTCCTGCATTTGCATGTAACTCTACAAAATGCAATTGGATAATACCTAATAATAACAAACCTTAGAATCATCGACTATGATGGGAAGATTTAAACGATACTTTCCTGAAGCAGCATCAATCTCCTCGTCAGTTGCCACTTTAAAGTTGCTTTTATCCATGACCTGTGAACAAATAAGTGTGTACCAATAACTTGCAAGATCACATAGATGGCATTATTAATTTAAAAGAATCGTAATAGTCCAATCTTTTCTACGTCTTATCTCTCAACAACGCAAATTGCTATAAGCACATATTGACAATATATATATATATATATATATATAATTAAGCACCCAAAATACCCGAAACAAGTGAGTTAGAAAACTCTGTTCAAGTATATCAATTTCTTCAGGAGATAAATTTTGGTGCTCCAAGTTTAAAGCTCCAGTTTGAGGGTCAAAGAATGAATAAAGTTGCTGCAAACATAAAACATTTCTAATTCAAGTTACAAAAGTATGGATTAAAAAGAATATATAATTATGACATAATAAAAATAAGATGAGTACCATCAAATCTTCAAACTGCAGATGGTACCAAGCTCGAATTATGTATTCAGCTCTTTTGCAGAACTTTTCAAACTCAAATCGCTCAGATGGATCATCTGCAGAACAAAAACAAACTGAAGTTCCTCTCCTAGACGGATACAATAAGATGCAAACTCGAACTAATTTTTTTGTAAAAAAAAAATGCAAGAAATTGATTTTGAGTTGCAGGAAAGCTCATGGATGCTAAAATCTAATCCATTCAACTTAATTAGTTCATTTTTAAAATAATAGTGAGGAAAAATTAATGAAAGTCAAAAATGAAGACGAAAAATTACCAATGAGCTTGGTTAAGGTGAGGATAAGTTGAGATTTAAGAATTGGAATGACAGTTTCCCTCTCCAATTGAACAATTTGTTTCTCCTTTTTTTCCATTTTTGAGCTTCAAATTCCAAACCAAAAAAAAAACAAAGAAGTCAAATTGTGAAGTGTTAAATGAATTATTGCACCACCTGCATTACATTCAACAAGGCTGTGCATGCATAAATAAATATACAATTGAATAGAAGAAAGAAAGGGAAAATGGAATACCTGGAAGTGAAGGTAAGGTTAAGAAGATTCTGAAGGTAAAAGGAAAGGGTTTAGTTTTGGAATCCATTGTCTTTGTATTGCAACACAATTAATCAGTGATTCTCAACTCTGATCATTCAATTGCAATTCTTTTAATTCTGAATTTCAATCAGTTTTACTCTGTAACCCATTCAGTCGTTTTCTTTTGGCGGGAAATTCCATCCCCATACTTCTTTTTCTCTCTGATTTCTTTAAAAGCATCACTTATCACGCTCTTCAAGATTGTTTTACTTGAAGTTCAAACATCACCGACCTTTAACTCTTGAATTCTTAGATTTTAGTTTTCAAATTCTTCTTTTTTGATTGCTAAATTTTTAATCCGTGTTCAGATAAGTCCAATTTTTTTTTAGAGGAGAAGATAAGTCCAATTTTTTTTAGAGCACAAGAGGAGTCCAATTTAAATACATAGATATTTTTTATATTTTGAAAAGGTCAAATAAATGAATATGTTATAAATGTAAAAATGTATTTTATTTTATAATATTTTTTTATCAATTTTCACATCCATGTTATTATAATTAATGTAATTTGTATAAAATTTTATCTTCGAAGCTATTTTTGATCCTTTTGCTTAGGAATGGCAATGGAGTGGGTTTTTTCGGATACCCACCTCGATCCGATCCAATCCTATCCGAATAAAACGGATTCGGATAGCTCTTTATCGGATTTGGGATGGATACAGATTTTCATTTTACTATCCGAACCGGATTTGGATTGGATTCGGATTTCACCTTCTAGATATCCATTATCCGATTTCGGTTCTGTTTATATGATTTGGATACAGGATATCCGCATCCGGTATCCGATATCGGGTTTTTTAAATGGATAATGGATACTAGATATCCATTTACATGTTAATTTAAAGAAAAAATAAAAAAATATTTTCAATTAAAAATTAATATTTTTTATTAATTGGATATTCAATACAGATTCGGATATCCACGGGTATATTTATTCAGATTTGGAGCGGATACGGATTTTTTCTAATCGAATTCGAATAGTTCTATAATTAAGCGGATACGGATTCATATGTGATTTATTGGACGGATATCCGACACCCGTTGCCTTCCCTACTCTTGCTACTGGTCTTCAATGTTTAAATGTCTATATCCATCATCATCTTATTATTATTATTATTATTATTATTATTATTATTATTATTTAACTTTCTTCTTAATTTTATTCATAAATGAAAATTGTCTCAATTTTTTCAAGACTTAACTACAGATGGACTCCCTACTTTTATCGATGTTGGAAACAGCTTTGGAGCTTCTACAGGTTGGTTATAAACGACAAACATACATTCATAAAAAAAAAAACAAAAGAAGCTAAATGGCCAAATATTATGTTCTTGATTAATTATTTGAGTTTTTAAAACTCCAAATTTTATTACTTTAAATACATAAAATAAATTTCATTTTAAGCTCTTACTAAAATAAGTGCTTAAAATGATGCTTGATTACTTCCAACATGCATTGGAAGGAAGTAATCAAGCATCTTCGAAGCACTTTATTGGTAGAGAATGGGGAAGGGATTCAAAATCTATAGAGAGAGCGAAAAACAGATGATCAAAGACCTCTCTAGCAAGGTCTCTTGCTTTGTTTATTGAATGAAAAAATCAGTATCAACACACTACATGAAATAAACAAGGGAAAAGAAAATCATAAATATTCACACACTACATGAAATTGCTCGTGTTCATGATTTACAATTACTACTAGACGTCAGACAACTGAAGTAGAAAAGCAAGCAGGTGAAACCATGGCATCCAACGTCTCGTTTCGCCAATTGCAGAAACTAGTTTTTAGTTGATCTGGAAAGGGAAGACGAGTATCAAGCACTGACGCCCTGTTTTGCCTTGAGGACAAGTTCTTCGGTGGTGGTGCCGATAATCTCATTGGCACGTTTTAGGCCAACACAATAATACCTTCCGACAGTATCCTGCATTAATATACTTATGACTCAGAAATTTTGCAGACAAACAAGTTCACACCCTACAGTAATTCCATACCACAATTCGAATACAGAGCAATATAAATCAGCTATATTGCCAGAACATGAAAGTTCGCAAGAGTCTTTTAAGTATTCAACACTCCCAAATATACAACTCTACTGTTTATTAGTATTATGCATGGGTACCTTAGCAAATCATAAATAAGGACCATCCATTTGCACACAATAAACTCATACTATCTACAACAGAATCTGAACCTAAGACCACCAAGTTGGATTACCAAATTTGAACCATTTGTTTTCCTCTGGGAACAAACCTTCTATTGACATGATGATACAGTTGGTAAAGGCAAACCCAAAAAGCACTTAGCACTCGTGTTACTCACAACAGTGTGATCCCATGCATGTAAACCACATATCAAACCAAAAAGCACTTTGACCTGATATACAGTTTTCCAAATAAACCAGCTAGTAATATTTGGATGCTTGATTGGAATACTATCATCAGCGTCATAAGGAAAGTGGGCATTCATCCATGTGTTGCACAAGGCGCAAGCTATAAATTATTGATCTATTATCTTAAAATAGATCATAACTAATGGGAAAAAGAAAGGTTAAAATAAGGTAATAAATGAAAAAAAAAAAAAAGACCACATAAGCATAAAAGACCAGATAATATATTGAACACATCTCATACCAACCTAGACAGATTGCAACTTCTAACACAGTTTCTTACCCGAGAAACAATGCCTAGCTTCTCTAGCTTATGAACCGCATCATCCACATCAAAATTACAGCTCTCTCCAAATTCTTCTTGAATTAGTTCCTCACAGCGCAAATCCAAATCCTATTTCATATGTGCACAAAGTTTTATACAATTAAGACTGCACAAACTTCAAAATGCACCCTCTAATTTGCAAGAGAGTACAAAAGAGTATCAAGTAATTATACCTGCGTAGTAGCCTTGCCTTGTTCCATCAATATAAAAAATGAGATGATCACCTCTTTGACCTGCAATAATAAGTTAATTAATCCATACGGCAAAACATAATCAATATGTTCCCTGAATCCTGAATCTAGTCTATTCTTTAAAATGTTCAAGTAAGGACCTACTACTATGACCTCTCAAGTACAACAAGCATTATTTAACAGAATCGCTGGCTTGTACAATTCTGAGATACAGATAGCGTTCTCCTCTATTCAACAATAATAAACATCACATAGTTCAGCAATGAAAAACTTATTGCCAGTCAAGAAAAAGCAAAAGCATTTGATAGCATGCGTGAAAGAGAACATCAAGCTTGAAACTTACTTCCTGTTGAATCACATCATCACACAGGTGAAGAAGAGTGCCCCTTCCACTATCCAACTGTTTGTCATACATGGACTGTGTAATTAAGTTCTGATATGCAGCCATGTTTGCTTGAAACCTATAAATGGTTGAAGAAATAGTAGCAACATCATCAATGTGCTAAACTATGAAAAGAAAAATGAGGTAGACAGAAAAGATGAAAGGGGCACTAGGAGTAGGACTACTAAATATGCAAGGCTAAAAATGTTGAAGCAAAAATAACAGCAGCAGGAAAAACACATGGGAAAAGAAAAACAGTGATTGAAGCTACAAATTCATTGTAAGAACTTTCCATTTTTGAATACATGCATGTTTAGAATAATCAGATCGACTCTAATTAACAACAGCTCAATCAATTCTAAAGTTAAAGGCTTTAATTTATATGTTCATGGAATAGCTCTGATTATTATTATTATGGCCGTTACATAAACTTTTTATTAAAATTCTAAATATAAAAACAATAATTGCATAGATAACTACAAACGATTGCAAGTTCTAGAATTCAAATTCCATATAAAACTGAAGGATAGCTGATCCATAATATGAACTAGCGAATTCATTCCATGTGTATTCTACTTCACAAATCAAATTAAGACCAAGGTAACAGTTATACTGTTAGAACTAAACTGGTTGAGGCCCAACTTTAAAATATTAGCACCACCAATGAAATTCCACATTTAACTATCAAAGTGATTTTGATGTGATTATTACAATAGGATAGAAGAGGCGATGAGAATCTTGAGAAAAGAACATAGAGAGTTTGTGTGTGTGCATGATATATCACTCGTGAGATCATTTTGTCATACAAAGACATTCTCAGTGCAACATTAATTTGAAGATTTGAACCCAAAAGCAATGAGCAACATCATGTGTTACTGCACGTAAAATTAAAAAAGTAGAAAATGTGTGCATGCATTATGGGAACTCACGTGAAGTATGTTTTAGCAAAGTAACCAATAACTGCAGAAAGGACAGCAAAGATGACCCAAAGATCAGCTTTAGGCATTTCAAGTGAACTAACAAGAGCAACCTGCAAAAGAAGGTTTTCTTGAGAGCTCCGGAAAATGATAAAAAAAATGCAAACGAACATTTTGAACTAGAGTTCATGAATAACTCACCAGCCCAACTATAGCAGAACCCAAAAATTTGACCCAGTCCATAGGAGTTAAGCCAGGATTTTTCTTTTCTGGCTGTCCAAGCATGAAAGTTTCAGAAATGTTAAGGGTTGCTAAAAGAACTGGGGTTGGGTGGGAGTTTTGGATTTGAGTGGAGAGAGAGATGCAAAATCTTACAAGAACTATTTCCATGTCAGCCATCGGAATGTTTTTGAAATGCTTGACAAATATTCCTCGTTCTGGTTTTGTTTTGGAACTTGCTCGCCTGCAAAATCATTTTTTACATTGTACAAGTAAATCAATTAACTATCAAATATTTTCAGAATCATTGCAATTGTAAAATGAATCGAAGAAAAAGAGACCTGTCAATACATGAATAAATACATAATGAGCGTTCACCAAAAGAGACCTGTCAATACTAATACATAATCAATCCCACCAAAAAAGTCCTGTTCATGTGAAAGGAACTGTTGCCTTTACTTCAGCATAATGATTTGCGACTCTCATCTTGCCAAACACAACTTGATAATTACTAAAATATGGTCTTGTGACAAGAAGTGGCATCAAAATATGTTATACAACCATCAAAATGCAATAATGCAAAATGTAAAAATTTAAGATGCACAAAAATATGATGTACCTGTAAACAACTATTATCCTATCAAATGTAGGTTCTTGAATAGTAGTACTGCTTAACAGATTCCTAACACTGAAAAAGGCAGAAATACGAATCATGAGTAGCAAAAATTACAAAAGGTTCAGTTAGCTTTTGTTTAATCAACTGTACATGAGAGCAAATTCTTACCTTTGCCATGCAAAAGTTGAACAATATAAAAAGTTGCATAATTAAACTTATCCACCCATCAAAATACCAGGAAATTTTTTTTAAAATTATAAAAAGAAAGGAAGGACCCACACATCAAGTGCTAATGTGCAATACTCTAGCTTCTAAAATTTTGCAATTCATTCAACAGCTACTAGATGAATAAAATTTTGCATAAAACCTTTGTCTAACTAGACTCCTTGACCTCAGTTACAGCATACCCCACATAACTTCACCACAATTTGTAAGTTTCTAGCAACAGTGAAGTGACTCATATTATAACCCAGTAAGGCTGTTCAAAACCTTAATAAAAAAGCTAAAGCCAACAAATATTGACCATCTATGTTTTCTCTATTTTTGGGGCATGTATGGGCTAGTGTGCATACATATATGAGAGCAAGGATGTGTGTGCATGTATGAGAGAGAGAATGTACAATTTCTTGCTACATGGGATTACTAACTCACTCGATAATTAAAGAATGCTTTTAGCAAATGGAAATTCAAAGACAAAACTCATGCATCAGCATAACGAGAAAGCGCAATCGTTTGAACAAATACTATGTGATTGAAGGAAATTGTTGACACTATCGCTAGTTCATAATTCACATGTGAAGGGGTAAGATTAAAATCAATGCTGGAAAGCTTCATAAAAGCATCTCCCAAACACCTTAGGATGAAACGCCGAGAGCATTTTTACATTTACATTAGATGCAGGTATGTTCTAGAGATGTGTAAGAATAACCACAGCATAAAATCAAAACGTGTTATACAACCTTAGTTCCATATTTTCCAAACGAATCCGTTCAACAGATAAATCATCCTGAACTCCTTCTGTGTTAATTTCATCAGTTTTTTTGGGATGTTTTCTTTCCTTCATACTTGATCTTCTACGCAAAAGTTTTTCAACCCTGCAAGCACCATACCCTAGAAAACATTACGAAAAAGAACACTAAATGCATAAAACAGATTAAAAATGAATTAATGACAAGGGAGAACAGTAATGTTGAAGCTTATCTCCAGAAAAGAAAAGTGACATATTCCAGGGTACCAAAGAATCATATATGAGAAAGCTATTCAATAGCAACAGTGATAGTCATTATATTATGAAGAATATGGGTTTGAAATGTCATTGAACACGTGCTTGTAGAAATTAGATACTTAGGTACAGAATTATGTCCAATGATATGTATTATCCTGCAAGCAAATCACAATTTTCAAAATATGGAAGCAAATTTGCTTACCGAGTTAATCTTAAAATATATGCCCAAAAACGCCCAATCAGCATGTCTACTTTCTCCATGATAAAATAATTAGTTGTACAGTCAATCCCAATCCCACGCCGAAAGATAACGTACTAAAAGTGAGATTATAACAGATGTTAGCTCTCTTGGAAAAAGAGACCTGATATAATATAAAAGGACAAGCAAAGGGGGAAACACCAAACCTGCAAAACATAAGATCAATCACCATTAAAACATACTAATAAAGACCACTTACTACAAGAGCATGGAACAGACATCAAGATCTTGCTATTTTCTGATTCATATTAAACATCATTAATCAATCGAGTAAGCATGCTTCACTGTCAAAACTCTAGCAATTAGGACAAAGTCATCATGTAAATTTTCCCTGCTATATTCAAACCCTTTATTAAGCTATTACCTTCTAAAGCAAAAGATCATAGTCCCCCAACATAAGCCCACTTCTCCAACTAATCCCCATACATGCAATGATGAACTAAAGGTTTTCACAGTGCTTGCAGCTTTTAATGCTAACTTTGGTAAAATACCTTATCAACAAAGTCTGGAGGATCTTCACAAGGATGCTCTGCGAAGTACTTCTTCAGAAGCTCCTTGTCAAGCTATACGCAGGAAGAAATGTATTAGCAGGATAAGCAAACTTAAAGGCCACATAGAAACAGCCATGAAATATGAAGAGCAAATAACTACAAAATGCAATCATTCAACCACAAGTGATCACAAACCTTGGATTCATCAACTGTGATGGGGAGATTCAAAAGATACTGCCCTGAGAGTGCAACATCAATCTCCTCATCAGTCGCTATCTTGAAGTTGCTTTTCTCCATCACCTATATGAAGAACAAAATTTTAGAAATTTAAATTCACTAATGCACTAACAATTTGGGGACCATTGCTTTTTTTAAACCAAGGCGGCCTCTATTTGCTATTGTAACCCCTCACTATCAATTTAACATGATTCTTGGTTTATTTAGGTCCAATCTAAGCCACCCTATAGCATAACAGATTCAATTAGAACGCCACGATAAAGCCACGATACCTGAAACAGGTAAGCGAGGAAATTCTGTTCAAGTACACCAATTTCTTCAGGAGATAGATTCTGCTGCTGCAATTTCTTAGCCCCGGATACTGGGTCAAAGAGGGAATACAGTTGCTGCAGACCCATTAAGTAATTAATTCAAAATTCCAACAGAAAAAGGAGCAAACCAAAAGCGAACTGGGCCAAGAAAACATGATACCATCAAATCTTCAAACTGCAGAAGATACCAAGCTCGAATGGTGTACTCAACTCTCTTGCAGAGCTTTAGAAACTCAGCCCGATCAGTATTATGTTCTGCAGAGTATCAAGAAATATGTAAATATATAAATAACTCAAGGTCTATTCAGAAATACAATAAGATGAAAGAAATCACCCGATAAACTATGTCATCAAAAACCATTTAAAGCATGAAACTTTTTCATTGGAATTCTTAAAACCCCTATATAAGCTCATGCCAAGATTGCCTGAACCTATAAGATTTGATTTTTTTTTCCCACAAAACTCATGGTAGCCAAAACTGAAGGCAGTCAAGTGTAGAAACATAATGTACAAACTGGGAAAATGGTAAAGAAGGGAATGGTCCAGACTCCTAAAAACAAAATATAATAAAGGGAAGGATAAAGGTAAAGAATGAAAATTCATAAGTAGGAAGGACCCAATTCAAGAAAGAAACAGTAGCAGCCAGCACAAATTGTATATTTGAAAAATGAAAGTGACCCATATCTTTACAAAACCTAATAAATTATAAAAAAAAAAAGCAGCACAACAAAGGATCTATAAATAAATAAAAAAAGAAAAGATAAAGAAGAAGATACCAATAAGGTTGGCTAAGGTCATAATGAGCTTAGGTTTGAGAATAGGAATGACAGATTCCCTTTCCAAACGAATGACTTCTTTCTTCTTCGCAGTCTTATTTCTGTCCATTTTCTTTCTTTCAAAATCAAAGACCCAATTCACTAATTGTTCCTCTCTAGTCTAAATCCTATTATTGTTCTATTATGTTTTGTAGGACGTATATAATATAAAGAAAAAAAAGAAGACCCACTTATCTTGTGTGTGTGTTACATCTGTAATGTCTTTATCTTGAACCAGAAGAAGAAGGAAAAGAAGAAACGATTAGAAAAGTGAATAAGCTAAGAAACAATATTCGAAGAAAAGGGTTTTAGTTTTGGAATCGAATTCAAATTTTCGAAATTAAGAAAACCCAAAAACAAAATAAACACCCTTTGTATCGTATGCATGAATATGATCACAAATCACACAAACAACACTTCAAAAACAACAAAGGAAAAAAAGAAAAGGAACGAAAAATTGTATCATTAAAATTTCAAAACTTTGGGGGTTCAATATTTATTACTAGTAATTAATACTTGCAAGGGAGTACAAATTTTAATGACTAATAATAATTCGACATTTTTTTTTTTTTGTTTGGTCTTTCTTTTTCTTTCATCAACCTGTCCCTCTTCACATAAAGCAGTGGCCAAGTAAATTTCATTTTCTAATTCTTTTTACAGATTTTACATTTGTTATGTTCTATATTTCTTAAAAAAAATTATTTGCTGGTTTTTATTTTTTTATTTTTTTTGTCGGTCAGCTTTGTAAGCCACACATAAAATCAACGTTGGTGTTACTTGTTAGAGTTACAATTACAGACAGCTTCGTCTTTTAATTTTAAAGTAATAACGGTACTTTCTATGTTAATGTCATTAAGACAATATTATAGTGGTTATTTTGGCTTTGCAATCGCATCATGATCCCATGTTTAAGCTTAACTTCTTCCGGCTTTATATAGCTTGTGGCCTCTTCAAAAAAAAAATAGACAGATTATGATTAGGCCTAATTAACAAAAAAAAAAATAGCCACATTTTCAACTTTCAACAATTACATAACAAACTTTCAACAATTACATAACAATTATATAACAAACTTTTAACAATTATATAATAAATACTAATCTAGTAATATTTTTCTCAAAAACATTCTACAATCACTTTTTCGGATAAAAAATATCACTGTAATTTGTTCTCAGTTAAAAAAATATCACTTTAACTTGTTAGAATAATCGTTTTTAACTTTTTAAAGACAAACTGACTCAAATATTAGATGTTGGTTATCTAAAAAATGTAAAATGCGCTTATTTATTTTAAATTATGTGTTCTAATTTTAGATAATAAGTTAAACATATACCTTTAAAAAATAAAATTTTATATTTTAACCCTTACAACTGATACAGTATTCAACTTATTAATTTAATGTCTAATTTTTTTTCTTTAAAAAAATCACTGCAGTGAGTTACAGAGTCATTTTTTTTACCTATTAAAGGGACTATAGAGTACTTTTAAATAAGAATTGATAGATTTATTGTGTAATTATTGAAAGTTTGTGATATAATTGTTAAAAGTTAAAAAGTTAAGTATTTTTTAGTAATTAGGCCTTATGATTAATGTAACTTAATAGTAATTTATTGGTATATTCTCGGTGATTACGAAATACTATATTGATAAGTTAATTTCATGGATAAAACTATACAACATACTCTTGAATAGGGATGGCAAAAAAATCCGAACCCGATGGGGATCCCCATTACCAACCCCGGTTTGACCGGGGATTCCCCGATTTGACCGGGGATAGGGATGGGGATGAGGAATTCCCGACTTACGAAAAGCGGGGATGGTACGAGGATGGGGAAGGCTCTTTATCCCCGACCCCGACCCCGATCCCGATCCCGATATAATACAATACATAAAATAAAATATACATGTGTGTATATAAATATAAAGTGTGGTGTATATTTCCCAAAAAAGTGATGTATGGTGAATATTTCCCTCAAAAATTGCATGATTTAATCACGGTGCTAAACATTAAATCCTTATGATAATTTACTCAAGAATATGTTAAAACAAGAAGAAAAAGGATATAAAATTATATATGCTTAGATTACTACTGGTTAATTCAAACATGATTTATAATTTACCGGTAGAAATAAATATCCCAAGTGTAGAATATATGAAGTACTAGAAATGACATGTACAGGAAAATATTCAACAGTAATTAGTAGTGTTGGATCAAGTGGAAGACTTGCTAAAATTACTACTCAAATATGGATATAAAAATGAAAACTAATTGTTGTAATTTAAAAATTTACGTATGAGCTTTGAAACAATATAATTTATATTTTATTGAGTATTTGATGAGAAAAAAAATATAAAATTGTTGTTTCATTTTTTATACCTATTTTAATATGGTAATTTTTAAAATATAATATTTAATGGAATGAATTTTTCTTATAAAAAAAATCCCCGTTCCCCGCGGGGATCCCCGATACCCGATGGGGATGGGGATGGTAAAAGAATTTTTATCCCCGACGGGGATGGGGATGGGAATGGTAGTAGAATGTGGGGAACGGGGATGGGGATAGTAATAGGGATCCCCGCAATTACCATCCCCGTTGCCATCTCTAGGCAAAACCAATCCCAGCTGTGTAAAATTAAAAAAAAAAAAAAAAATTGGACCGGGCTGAAGGTTAAAAATCCACCACGAAAGTCTAATCAACTTTGGAAATGGAAAGAGAGGCCCATTAACAGCTGGTTTACCCTTTCTTTTGTTAGTTAGGTGTTGAATAATCACTGTTGATAAAAAAAAGATTTATAAGTTTGGTGGATCAACAGTTCAACACAGTACAATCATGACACACACAACACAATACATGCCGAAGTAGTTTAGTTGTTGATATCTTACAAAGACAAAAATATAAACAGTAGTTGAGTGTAACTACTCCGAAAAAAAAGGTGCACCCATGTAAAAACTATTTTGTAGTAACATTAATGTACTATATGAAATATGATATTTAAATCTTAATTAGCATGTAGGACTTGTCTTTTATAATGATACTCCTTAATTGAAGGTTTCACAAACAATTTGGTGGTCATTGATTCTGAAATCAAATTTCAGTTGTAATGTAGAACCTAGTGATATTAAAGCATAATTGGGAACAATGTTGGTTAATTAATGTTTTAAAAGAGTTAGAAATTGTTTGATTAATTTAAATTTTGATTAAAAAAATAAAATAAAAATCAAAGTTAATTCAGTGGCATGTGCCACCGAATTTGAGCAGCAAAATTGGAAGATTTTGTACAAAGAAATTGGCTAATTTGTTGGTCTTATGCATGTGAAGATTGGCCAAATTTTGACTTCTCTTAATTTTTGAGTTATGTGCATATATGTATATATATACATATGGTTTTGGAAGGGAGCTGTGTGTGTGCATAAGGTGGTGCATCTGTGAGTGTTTTTGAGAGTTTTGAGAGAAAAATTAATTTATGTGGGTGTGAGTTTGTGTGAGTGTAATATTTTTGAGTGTTTATTCTCTCTATTAAGTACAAAAATTATAATTAGTCCATTGGATTATTTTTGTACAATTTGAGGGATAAACAACATTTGATTATTTTTGGGTTTTGGGTTATGAGGTTATTCTCCAAATATTCTATACTCCCCATATTTATTAGTAGATTTTTTATTTTCTCCTTTGCCCGTGGAGGTATGCTTACGCCGAACCACGTTAAATTTTGTGTCTCTGTTATTTTCTCTATTTTGACGCCTCCATTTATTTTATTATTCTCAAATAAAATATTTATCCCATTTCCGCTGCGCCGCTTGTGTCCGGGTCAATTTATTAATTTTTCAACAGAAATGAGTTTCAAAAGAGCAATCATATGGAGAGTGTTTAACTCCAATATTTGAAGATACTTGTACATCCTGTCATCTAATATTTATTTCACAGCAACCCTTTAGAATTCAAATCAATGCTTTACGTAGCATTCAAATTGAAGCATCTGACCTTTTATAAAAAAAAATGTTGAAGCATCATTGATATTTTCTGTTTATGTTTATGAAAATAAGAATAAAGTCTTGAACATTCCTTTTGTGAGAGAAATTCAAAATCAGAGAATATTTAATTTCTTTCTCCAGAAGGGAACATAAATAAAGAGAGGTAGTAAAATCAACAATGCCAACCCATCCAAACATCAGTGTGGATTCATAATGCCTTTTTCTTTTCCCCCTTTTTTCATATATAGATTGGATATCCCTCAATTGAATAGTGATGTAAATTAAGTGAAATGGTTTTTGGCTCTTTTGGTTAGATTTTGAATAAAATCTAATTGTTGGGGAATCCCATTTTCATTATCTTATTTCAATTTCAATAGTTTGTAAATTTTAAAATATTTTATTAGAAGAATCAAGTCTTCAAAGTTGAGCAATTTCTTAAGCTAGTCTTTTTTATGATAAAAAAAATGTTTTTTTTTCTTCAGCTAGTTTTTTTATATATATCTATAGCATGGATGAGTCTTTTTTTTTTCTTACCTCAAATGCAACATCATCAAAATCCAGACATTAATGATTTAGGACCATATAGTACATAATGATTAGAGTTTATGTAGGCATTAATGAGCACAAGTACTATGAACAACAAATAGCCAAAGCATATTGATAAAAGTACCAAAGAAGAAAAATCAATCAATAAGGCATAGGAATAAACTTCCACTTATAAGCATAGCAAAGCAATGACATGATGTTACAATAACATAACATATATATGAAATCAACTGCTGCCTTAATGGGTCAATTATGAAGCTGAATGTGACCCCCCAAATGGCAACTCTTATTTAACATAACATACATATACTATACTCTCTCTGCTCTCACTTGGTTGGTATTTGCTATTGTACCCATATCTATTGATTGCACTTCCTGGGTATTATTCTCTCAAGGAACAGTGTAACCTGCAAAGTAAGAGAAATCGATGCCATAAAAGTGTTTTCCACCATAAAAATGTTCTTAGAATATTTTAGGATATTTAGATTTGGGCTAGTGGGCTTGCTTCTGCACTTCCATGGGTTGTCATTGAGTGAAATAGAGGCCTGTTTTATTCACTATGGACCACTTACCTTGTAAAATAACATAAAATAAGTTGTTATTGAAGGGAGAGTAAAAAAAAAAAGGCAGTAACGTCAGGCACATTTAACATTGGTTTAATTTTTGAATAAGAAAAAAAACTTTGGTTTATTTTTTTCAGAAACATGACATAGAGTTAATTAAGTCAGTGTCAGGCAGATTTAACTTTGGCCCATTAACACTGCTAGTGGAATTATGCTCCAATCACTATACAGATTGCAACCTTTAGCCCATTTCATAGTGCTCTTTCATTTTTTCTTTTTGAATAATAGTTCCTTTTAGTTTTTAGTAAAAAAGCTAGGAGAATTACTTTGATTAGATTAGAACACATAAATTGTTTTATGTATCCATTTATCTTTATCATGTAATGATTTTTTTTTTCACTTATTCTATTGTTGGACTCCCTTTATAGAGGTTTCTTCCATTGTATAGAGGTTGGGATAGTTAGTATTAGTATATTCTTAATTTTACCATAAATGGCCATCCAAACTAATATTTGGCGGAGAGAATTGGTGGGATCTGAAGGCCTATGAACTATCACTTTAAGTATAGGAGGGAGAGATCTCGAAGCTGAGACTTTCAATCCATTGGAGAGAACGTCAACCACTAAGACAAATATCTCAATTCAATTTAATGTTAATTTTTTCAAACATAAAATAAAATAAAATGGTAGGTATATAATTTACTTACTTCCACACTTCTTTCCAGCAGGTCTATTCTTAATGTTGCATCGCTTTGGAATTGTTATAGCAATGCCTGGATTAATTCCAGCTTGCTTTGCCAAAGGTGATAGTAGAACAGCACAAAGGCATTTAGGGGCAGTCTTGATCAAGGCACCAACTTTTGAGCAGCAAGCTGGAGGCACTTTTGCTTTAGCATTCCCAGCTGCAGTCAGGCAGGGGCTCAGGCTAGCTGCCGCAGACCGAATCGGGGTCTTCCCACACTCACCAGCACCATCAACATTGCTCAACAAAGCACTTGAATCTAGTAAAAATATCAAACCAGCAACAAAACAAATTCTCTTGTTAGACACCATTTCTGCTTGAACACTTAAATTAATGTACTTGAACGCGTGTGTGTACATTGAAATTAGTGTCACATGTATGTACTACATATATGCAATCAATGTAATGGAAAATGGACAAAAAGAAATTAGGAGTTAGTGCTCTTTGCTAGTGGGGTGGTTGTGGAAACGTGGAAGAAAAATGCTGGCTTTGTGTCAAAATGAAATGATTTGATTCATTTGAATTAGAATGTCTGCACAAGGAATTCGTTAGTGTCCGATGGCTTCAAATGGTAACACTTGTTTAAAGTAGATTTGGGATCTTAACTGTATTGATTTTCACTCTTTAATTGGTCTTTCTTTTCTTCCAGCACTTGCAGTTATTTGTGAGAATGTGGAAACACTATTGGTAGGTGAAGTTAAAGCAAGTGTGAATGTAAGAACTACTGAGCATTAGATTATTAGCGTTCTTTAGCCGAGTCATAATCTAATAATTTATAGCTCCACCATGCTTTTGCCTATGCCAATTATGCGTGAGCCATATGCAATTAAAGCACATATATGATACGAAAAATAAAGGCCAAACTCATCTAACACTTAAACTATCACTAATTTATCACTTTAACACCTCAATTTTTCAATTTACCTTAGAGACACTTAAACTATGCATTTTAAACGTATAAACACCTAAACTAACATATTATTGTCACTTCAACACTTTAACTATACTTATTTTTTCATACGGACACCAAATTATATGTTTATACATGAACCTATATAATTGTCTAAAATTTCTAAAATATATAGTTTAGGTGTCTAAAATTACTAAAATGTATAATTTAGATGTCTCTAAGGCAAATTGAAAAATTAAGGTGTTAAAATGGTAAATCAGTAATAATTTAAATATATGTACATACTTGGTTCAAAAATAAATAAATAGATCAAAGATAGAGGACATGGATATATAACAAAATGTTCAGGATTCAGAAGGAACATGTAATTAAGATATTATAATCTTTTTAAATCTATGATGATTTAAAAAGATTGAAAGGATATTCTGTTTTTTTTTTTACCATAGATATGATTAGTATGTTACGTTGTTGGATTAAGGGTGGAACTTGAACCCACACCATCGTAAAAGCACCCACACAGTTAATGTGCTTTTTGCTACTAGGTTAAAGCTTAAGTGGTTGAAAATATATCTGGTTTAATTAAGAATCATTAATAACTGATATAGTTTTAAAAAATAAAAGAATTGAAATTTCAGCTGAATAGAAAATTAATCTTTTGTATTAATTTAACTAAAATTTCAATCGATTTGGTATTAAATTGATCATAAAACAATGAAAAGTATATATAAAAAGATAATCATTTTTAAATTAGTTGAATTGATCGGATAAATTGAATTGTGAACTAGTTACTTTCTAATCTAGTCACATGTTTAGTTTTTTAAAATTCGTCTTTTAAGTAACTTTGAGATTTAACTATTTAAACTGTGAATTGTATAAAATCCGCGTTTAACTTTCCCGAAGGTCATAATTCTATTTTAGCTAATGAAATTTGAAGTGTGCATAAAATAATTACAAACTGTTATTTATATTTTCAGTAGTAAAAGGTATATAATGACATAATGACATAGAGGGGAAGAAATGAAGAGGTTTCACAATTTTTGAATAAGGCTTAATTGCAAAAATATGTATGACCTTTAGCGTGTTTTGCACTTTTATCAAAACATTTCAATTTTGGCAATTGTATGCATGAACATTTTTAATTTTGCAATTTTATGCACCGATGTATTTTCCGTCAATTGCCACATCAAAGCGATGCCATTTTGACCATCAAAACGACGCCATTTTGACCATCTGATGTTGTACATGTCATCAAATCTCTGATGGAAAACATGTCGGTGCATAAAGTTGAAAAATTAAAAAAGTTCATACGTACAATTACCAAAATTGAAATATTTTAATAAAAATGTAAAACGCGCTAAAGGTCATGCATATTTTTACAATTAAGCCTTTAATAATCAATCAAATCTTTTCTTCTATAAGACAAAAAAATAAAATGGTACTTGTAGGATTGTATTTGAACTAGCTCAGAACGTTACAAACAAAACTCTGGATCAACTATGATCAAAAAAATAAATATAAAAAAAAGACTCTCTACTACATTTAGACCAAACAAAAAAAAATTACCAAAGTAATTTCAAAAAATAAAATAAAATAAAGGAGGAAAAAAAATCCGGGTGTAGATAGTAGCTAGAGCAATCCCCAAGTGGAGCCTTATTGGTGAATGAGGCCCTGCTCCTTAGCAGATAGTATTCTTGTTGGATTTCTTGGCCAAGACAAAATTTTTCCAGTAAGTAGTGATTTCCCTCTGTGTTTCAATTGCAGTTTTCTTGACAACAACTGTGCCATTCTTCCCATTCTGTTCAGCAGTATTAACAGTGGTTTTTGCAATGACTTTAGCAGGCAGAGCATCAAGCTCGTGCAGAACTTTGGTGATGTCAAGCACAAGGCGCTCCGCCAGGGTACGCGAGAAATCTTCCCTTATGACAACGCGAAGCACTGTGATGTGCTGAGCATCTGCAGGCATTGTGTAGGCTGGCACAATCCAACCGAAACGACGTAGCGTCTCAGCTATCTCGAATTCAGTGTGTCTGCCGTTGTCTTTGAGTGAAAATGCGACCAGTGGAACTCCAATGTCCTTTGACACAATGTTGAACCTTCCTGTCTGTTCTAGTCCTTCTTTCAGGACAATTGCATTCTGGTGGCAGTTCTCCATTACGTTTCTGTATCCTTCGTGGCCAAGGCGGATCAATTGATAGTATTGAGCAATGATTTGGCTAGAACCTGCAAAATTGGAAGTTTAATTTAGTAATCGATGCGGGCTTAACAAATGGATTTTGAAGTAAAATGAATGTTGTAACTAGTGATTAGTACCTTTGGAGAAATTGAGAGTGAAAGTGGGTTGATCAGCTCCGAGGTAGTTAATGTGGAAGATGAGTTCTTCAGGCAAGTCCTCTTTGCTCCTCCAGATAACCCAACCAACGCCAGCGTAGACAAGCCCATATTTGTGGCCACTAACATTAATACTCTTCACCAATGGAAGCCTGAAGTCCCATTCAAGCTCCGGCCACAAGAATGGTGCAATGAATCCACCACTAGCTGCATCAACATGAATTGGAGTATCCCATCTG
>CANYLF011046676.1:0-16349 GCA_948193215.1 Bocquillonia castaneifolia
ACCTTCCTTGACCTTTGACCTTTGACCATTAAGTTGACTTTGACTTTGACTTGTTGACTTTCTTGACTTTGTAGAATTAAGCTTGTTTTTGTCTTCAAATCATTGTCATCACCACTCAAACATGCTCCATAGTCATTGGTCTATTCCTTGCTTCCTTAGATCATATTATATATTATGCCCTCATAGTAAGTTTGTACACCTATTGTCCTCTTGGTATAACCTACTTGGTGATCTTTATCCTGTCCTTGCAATAGGTTTTTCACCTATTGTCCCTTGAGTATAACCTACCTTATGATCCTTATGTCCATCCTTGTAACAGGTTGACCGCCTGTTACCTTCTAGGCATATCCTGCCCAGTGATCCCCTTTTGAGTCATTTCCATATCATTCATTATTTACATTCATCAAGTGTTTTATCTTTGTCCCACTTTATTCATATTGATTATTACTAAAACCTGACAAAGTGGGGTCAAACTGTAGACACCTTAATTTTTGAATGTAGGAATGATGGGAGTGGCTCAAAGCCCAGATGATGATTAGTGGGTAACTCTGTTACTCAAGGTACACTATTTGAATGGCGAAGAACTCATAAATGTATTTTTCAGTAAAGGTTTTAAAGGTTTTGAATTGGATTTGAAGGTTTTGATCATTCTTAAAATAATTTTGATTGATTTTAAAATGGTTCTAAACTTAAAATGAGCTTCTTTGCCAAATTATGATCTACGCCTTGATTGATAGTTCAAGCTTCGATTCGATGAGGTTCAGGGCTCAAAATGGCCGAAAGCATCACGAAATGGGCCGAACATGGCTGGAATAAGGCTTGCTCCTCATTCTAGAGGTTTGTGCCTCTAGGACGAGGAGTACGCCTCATCCAAGGACCAAACATCTCAAGCTAAAGGCACAAAGCTCAAGGTAGAGGCGCACGCCTCTAGCTTGAGCCGTTCTCCTCAGGCTCAGCCCAGAAATGAAGAACAGGTAGAATTCTGACTTGAAATAGGCCTGAATTTGATTTCCAAAGCCTGAAGCCCATCGGATCTGACTTGCCCACTACTCCAGCCCATATTGCATCAAAATTTACCTTCCATAAACACTAAAAATCATATATAATGTGATTTAAAGAGATTTGGAAAGTTTTCAAATTGATTTTTATAAACTTGGAAGGTAGGATTTCTATTTGTTTAATCAGAACTCAATCAAATCAGATCTTGTTGATTATGGAAAAGAACATTCTGGAATCAAATCAATCTAATATTCTGCAATTAAATGAATTCAATTATTTCCTAATCAAGCCTCACAAAACCACTGTAAATAGGAGCTCAAAGTCATTCATTCAATCACACCGAATTCATAGAATTCAATCGATAACTACCAGAGAAAACTTCTCTCTAGAGTTCTTAGGTTTTTAGGATCTTCAGAGCATTCTCTCTAGCTAAGCTCTGAAGAATTTTGAGCTTAGATCTCCTAGGAATGCTAAAAATTAAATTCTAGTTATTTTTAGAAGATCAAACTCAGCTTTCTTAGCTTTTCCTATCATTGTTCTATTGGAGTTCTAGGGCGTTCTTCAAGCATACGATGATTCTAAACCCCTAATCTTCAAGCATACGATGATTCTAAACCCATAATCTAATGGGATAAGTGCCCAAAATCCATGCGTACACGATAATCATAAGCTTTTTCTAACCTTTTTCTGTTAATTTGTTATTATGTTCTTAATCATTCTTATTATGTTCTTAATTGTTCTTGTTATGTTCTTGTTGTTTTGAATATCCTAACTTGTTTTAATATTTATATTGCATGTTTATGAGGGTTATAATCATTTATTGGTGGCTGGAATGATGATTTGATGGCCGAAATTGATTGAATCCATCAGGAACTCGCTTAAAGAGTACTTCACATTCTTCGCATCTTTGATCCTTAATTTAATGCTATTTTGATGTTAATTTCCATGTAATGTTGTGTTGTTTATTGTAATAAACTATTTTTGGTTTTCTAATGTATTTCAATTGCTTTGAATTGAGTTTTGCAGGTTTAATCTAATCTAGAATCTATTCTTCGTGATCAACCTAGAGGCGCACAGGACTCCTTTGATGCACATGCCTCTTCTTTGAGGTATACAGTGGCTTCCTAGAGGTGCCCAGCACTCCCCCAGGCCCGTTTGACGATTTTTTATGTTTTCGACCTAATTCGACGACTCTAGGAGGTCCCAGAATGCGATAAAGCCCGCCCTAACTATTGTTTGTATTCCTAAACCTAATTTAAGTTGCTTTAAACAACTTGTGATTGCTAGATGTATGATTTAAGGTTTCCATATTAATGAATCACTCATAATTGCTTGTTTTGTATGAAAATGGTTAAAAATGATTATAGTTAATTATTACTCAGCAATAAATAGTTAAAATCAATCCTTGCATGCTTTAGATTTAGGATAATTAAAAGCAATCTAGTAAGATTTGAATAGGTTCAAAATTAACTAGATCACCGTAGAGGGCTCTATTCTCCTTCACCTCTGTTTTTAAAGGTGTATGTATAGTGTATGTGATTGCTCATAATTATCATATTGTTTATATGATTTACCCCTTTCCAGCATGCTTTGGGTGTTATCGCTTTCCTTATATATATTATTTCTTGTTAGGGAATAGTTGATGTTAGTATAAATGTTTAGGTACATGTCCACACTTATGCGAATGCCTATGCCAAGCTCAGATCTCTAGGTTATGACATTTACCATCCATAAGGGAATCTAACATCATATTAGTGGAAAAGTAGGTCCTGGCCCGCAAGCTAGGTGGCGACTCCATTGCTCTGTTTTACTAACAAGTACTCTTTCCTTAAATGGATATCAGTGTCGTGGTCACCAAAATACTAGTTCAGTTTGGTGTTTAGCCCTTGATTCAAGGTCATGACATACCTTCCATCTACATACCCGGTCATTAAATTAATAATGTTTGTGGACACAAGGGTGTGCGTTCGCAGTTAATGTCCAATGGCAATGGCAAACTGACTCACTAATTTGGGATTTTAGATTTTAAAAAATTTGTGGAGTCGCCACCAGAATTGCATCGAGACACTGAGTGATGAATAAACAAATTGATTCCTTTGGAATTCCCATCCTTCATCATTCTAGATGTTTCTGGGTTTGGAATGAGTCTTTCATATTGGGCAAACTCCCATTTAATTAATTAAAAAGGTTATTATTCCTTACAAAGGACAAACAATAATAAAGCGATAAATCACCCAGAAAATAATATGGCACTAGTAGGATGAAGGATCATCCCTAATATTGTTTCTAATTAGTTCTATTTCTTTGAATTTGGTTTGATTTAATTAAACCTGATTGATTGAGTGCAGTTTGCTGTATTTGGTAGGTTTCTATTTATTTTAGTAATATTTACCAAGTGAATTATTTCCTTATTTATTTATATGCAGAATATCCACAATCAGTTTCTAATATATTTTTTATTATATTATTTCAAATATTGATAATTGCACATTATTTATTTATTTATTAGCCGGAATAATAAATGGCAGGAATATATATACACCCTTAGAGAAAGGAAAGGAGAAATGATTTTTTTTACCATTTTTATTATACTATTTACAGGGTTTATTTATTAGAAGTCCGATTAATTATTTTTTGCATTTATTCTATGTTGAAAGGAGTATACAGGGTTTAGAAATCCTTACCGATCAACCAATTAGTCCCGGAGAGGACCCATCAATCAACCTCAAAGCTTTGAACAGTCGATCCTCTGTAAGATCTCAAGGTTTTCCAATCAGGTTTGAATATGATGGACTAATGACTCGATTAGGGACTAAGAAGTTCAAGCAAGGTTTGAATTCTTACTTGGAGCATATTATGAAGATGGTCAACAATGGAGCTTTTGATGATGACAATAATGCTTTGAAGATTGTGAGCTTAATTGAAGTCTAACAAGCTTAATTCAAGAAAGTCAACAAAGTCAATAAGTCAAAGTCAAGGTCAAGGTCAAGGGTCAAGGTCAAGGAGTCAAGAGGGACAACAAGTCAACAAATTGACCAAAGTCAAGTCAAGCTAACCTTAGGTACACGGGCAGCCACACACACATCCTTGTGCCTAAAGGAATCGCTTTATTTTCCTTATTTAGATAAGTTTACATTATTTCCTTGTTGTGTTAAGCTTAGCCGCACCTTTCCTTATGAAAATTAGGTTTGATTTTGTTACTTTGCTTCCAAGGAAGGCTTGGCCGCATACCTCTTCCTTAGTACCTTAGGATCTTAATTTGTTTCCTTGTTTTCTTGGATTGTGCCGCATAGTTCCTTCTCCATTATGGTTTGGGATTTATTTTTGAACATTATAAATAATGCACCTATTGTATTCAACCAACACTAATGCATATTTGATATTTTCTTTGACTTTTAACTCTCTTGTTCACTAAGGTGTTCCTTATTGAATTTCTTGGAATTAAATTAATTTGATTAGTTTAGTTCACATCTACATTATTTAACAATTTATTAAAACTTATTAGTTTGATTAGGTTGTTGAACATTCACCTATTCATAATTAATGTTCTTAATTCATTCATAATTAAGAGTAATAGGTCCATAATCAATTGCAAACATTCAAGTTGATCTTTGGGCAACGAATTAGAACTTATTGGTGCGAGTGATTCCTATGCTTTGGAGTTGATCGAATCAGTTTATTTTCTAGCTTCAAATGTAACTTGTGTTTGAACGTATCCGTGGAGTTTGAGTTTGAATCATTTGGTATCAGAGCTGAACTTGTAAGTTTGGTTAATGTTTCTTTAATTTTTCTTTCAAATTTGAGTTTGTCTTCTACTTCTACTCAATTCTGTGAGTTGTGGGATTGAAATTGTTGAATCCACAACCTTGTTGTGTTTGATTGTTGCGATTTCTTTGTGCTTTTAGTTGCCATAATTTTTCTTCAAATTTCTGAATTTTTGTCAGCAATTTTTCATCATTCAAGTATAAAAAATAGTGAATTTGTGTGATTGAAAATTCTGTCCACACCCTGTGAAAAAAAAATTATGTTTGGTTGATTCAATTCCTAGTCGTAACATCTAATCTTATTTGTGGTTTAATTGCATTGAATCTTGTTTGGTTAGTTCTTATTCATTATGTCCGCAAGTTCGTTGGATTGATTGTGTTTATTTAATTGATTCTTGTTTATTCTGCATTCTAATTGCCCTAAATTGATTCAGAACTTTTTTGTGTTTAATTAAATTCGTTTCTTGGGTTAAATCAAATTTCCTTTAAAAAAGCGTTTCTTAGGTTTACATGGAGTTTTTGTTTTGATTGTTCTGTTTTGTTCACATGTTTATCTTTCGATTTATTGATTAGTGAGTGTTCTATTGAACCTAAGAATTAATAAGCGTTAATAGGTTGTGAAAACTTATTTTTGTTTTTACTTGCTTACAAGTTGATTTAATTTCAAAAGGAATTTGGTTTTGAGCACCTCACTTCTTGAGAGTAAACACGTAAGGGAGTGAATCTTTCTTTGTTGCGTGATTAACCATGTCTTCTGAAAAGCCAATTACTTTGGAGGATTTAGCTTCTATATTGAAAACGTAGTAGAGCATATGCAAAAATAATTTCAAAAACATGATGACCAATTTGCTAAATTGATGAATGATGTGTCTAGGACGTCAAGAGGGGATGGTAATGATGATGACCTAAAGGGTGAGTCTAGAGGACCTAGAACTAATTTCCAGCCTAAAATGGACACTAATTTGGGTAGCATTAAGATGAAAATACCCTAGTTTCATGGTAAGAGTGATCCAGAAGCTTATTTGGAATGGGAAAAGAAGGTTGAAAGGGTATTGAGTGTCATAACTATAGTGAGTCTAAAAAGGTTAAACTTACCGTAGTTGAATTTTATGATTATGCTGCTTTTTAGTGGGATCAATTGGTTAGTTGTCGTAGGCGATATGTGGAACCCGAAGTTGGTTCATGAGATGAAGTTAAGTGCATTATGCATAAAAGGTTTGTGCCATTGCACTACCAAAGGGATTTGTATACTAAGTTACAAAACTTAGTGCAAGGTAGTAAGAGTGTTGAGGAGTACTATCAATCTATAGAGATAGCCATGATTAGGGCTAATATAAAAGAGGATAGGGAGGCCACAATGGCGAGGTTTTTGCATGGTTTGAATCGTGATATTGCTAACACTATTGAATTGCAGCATTATGTTAAGATGGAGGACATGTTGCACATGGTAATAAAGGTTGAAAAGCAATTGAAAACCAAGAGCAAAGGTGATGCCCCGACCTCCAAATGGAGTAGCACTTGGAAAAGGAGCAACCAACCCCCTCACAAGGTTTGTGAGGTGCCTAAAGACACCAAACCAGCTACCAAACTTGATGCTAAGGTGGTGCCGCAAGGTGGCTCCAAACCAAAAAAGGTGCAATGTTTCAAGTGTTTAGGGGTATGGGCATATTTCTTCTCAATGTTCAAAAAAGTGAACCATGGCTATTCGAGGTGGTGAGCTAGTATACGCTAGTGATGATGATGAGCAGCCCCGAGATGATTATAGTGGCATGCTTGAATTGGAAGATTGTAGTGATGTTGATGAATCACATCAAGGTAGAGAGTAAGGTGAGTTGTAAACATTAGAGCTCTTAATATGCAACATGGTGATGATGAAGTGCAAAGGGAAAATATTTTCTATACTCGTTGTAAAGTACAAAATGCTGTTTGTAGTTTAATTATAGATGGTGGTAGTTGTACTAATGTTGCAAGTTCTATTATGGTCGATAAGCTTAAGTTACCAACAATTAAGCATCCTAGGCCATATACTTTGTAATGGCTTAATGATTGTGGTGGTTTACGTGTAACTAATCAAGTTAATGGTTGCATTTAGTATGAATAAGTACCATGATGAGGTGTTTTGTGATGCAATTCCTATCCATGCATGTTATATGTTGTTAGGTAGACCTTGGTTGTATGATAGGGATGTGAGTCATAATGGGTGTGCAAATTCTTATTCTTTTACTTTTAATAAGTTGTACTATACTCTTATTCCTTTGAGTCCTATGGAAGTGTATAAGGATCAAAAGGCGTTGAAACAAAGAGTTAAAGCTTATGAAAAGGAAAAATGAGAGTTTAAGAGTGCACATTTAAAGAAAAGGTGCACAAGCAAAAGGAGAATAGAGTGGAAAACAATGAGCGATGTAAGGCAATAGAGGCAAAAGAAGAGTTAAAAGGGGGTTTGCGCAAAAATGAGAGCAAAAAAAGTGTGATTGCACTAGAAAAAGGAGAGTTGAGTGTAGAGAAAAAAAGTGAGCTTTCTTATGAGAGATAGAGATGTGAGGAAAGCTTTGTGTTCAAACAAGCAAGTACTTGTGCTTATGTACAAGGAAATTTTGTTTAATACTAACTATCTTGACCCTTCTCTTCCTAGTGTGTTTGTTAGTCTCTTGCAGGAATTTGAAAATGTGTTTCCCAATGATTTGCCATGTGGATTGCCACCACTTAGGGGCATAGAGCATAAAATTGACTTTATTCCTGGTTCTACCATTCAAAATAGACCAGCATATCGAGTCAATCCCAAAGAAACAAAGGAGTTGTAACTCCAAGTGGAGGAGCTTTTGAGCAAGGTTATGTAAGGGAAAGTCTAAGTCCTTATGCTTTTCCTATTCTGTTAGTTCCTAAGAAAGATTGTTCTTGGTGTATATATGTTGATTGTTGTGCTGTTAATAAGATAACTATTAAATATCATCATCCTATTCCTAGGTTATATAATATGCTTAATGAGTTACATGGTAGTGTAATCTTTATAAAGATTGATTTGAAAAGTGGTTATCATCAAATACACATGAAAGTTGGTGATGAATGAAAAACTGCATTTAAAACAAAATTTGGCTTGTATGAATTGTTGGTTATGCCTTTTGGTTTAACTAATGCACCTAGCACTTTTATGAGACTTATGAATCATGTTTTGCTGCTTATATAGGCAAATTTGTTGTGGTTTATTTTAATGATATTCTAATTTTTAGCAAATGTTTAGATGATCACATTGAACATGTTCGTTAGGTGCTTATTGCTTTGCATGAGAATTCATTGTTTGCTAATCTTAAGAAGTGTGATTTTTGCATGAACAAGCTTGTGTTTCCTGGCTTTGTTGTTAGTGCAAAAGGGATTGAGGTCGATGAGGAAAAGGTAAAGGCGATCCAGGATTGGCCTACACCAAAGAATGCAAGTGAAGTTAGGAGCTTTCATGGGCTTGCAAGTTTTTACATGTGCTTTATGAAGGAATTTAGCACCATTAAATGAACTTGTCAAGAAAGATGTGAAGTTTGATTGGGGCAAGAGCCAAGAACGAGCATTTAATATGCTAAAGGATAAACTAACTTCATCTTTTGTTCTTTCTTTACCTGATTTTTCTAAGACTTTTGAGATTGATTGTGATGCTTCATGTGTAGGTATTGAAGCTGTCCTTATGCAAGATGGGAAGCCAATCACCTATTTTAGTGAAAAGTTCAGTGGTGTGAGCTTGAGATATTCAACTTATGACAAGGAACTTTATGCAATTGTTAGGGCTTTGTACATGTGGAGCCATTATTTGTTCCCAAAGGAGTTTGTGATTTATACTGATCATGAGTCCTTGAAGCACTTAAAAGGTCAAAACAAGTTGAATAGGCGCCATGCCAAATGGAGTGAGTTTATTGAGGCATTTCCATATGTCATTAAGTACAAGCAAGATAAAGAAAATGTAGTGGCTGATGCACTATTTAGGAGGTATTCTTTACTTGCTTCTTTAGAAACAAAGTTACTTGGTTTTGAATTTGTGAAAGAATTGTATGAGAATGATAGTGACTTTGGAACTATTTTTGATGCATGTGAAAGGTTTTCTATTCAAAGAAGAACGTTTGTGTATACCTAATTGTTCTACATGTGAGTTGTTGGTGAAAGAATCACATGAGGGTGGTTTGATGGGACACTTTGGTATTCAAAAGACAATAGATGTTTTGCATGAGCATTTTTATTCGCCTAACATGAAAAGGATGTAATTCGATTTTGTGAAAGGTGTACTGTTTATAAACAAGCTAAGTCTAAGTTGCAACCTCATGGTTTGTATATGCCATTACCTATGCCTAGTTTTCCTTGGATTGATATATCTATGGATTTTATGCTTGGTTTACCTAGATCTAGGAGTGGGCATGATAGTATTTTTTGTTATTGTTGATAAGTTTTCAAAGATGTCACATTTTATTACATATAGGAAAATCGATGATGCACAACACATTACTGAATTATTCTTTAGGGAAATTGTCCGTTTACATGGTATGCCTAGAACTATTATTAGTGATAGGGACACTAAGTTTTTGAGCTATTTTTGGAAGATCTTGTGAGGTAAGTTGGGAACTAAGTTGTTATTTTCCACTACATGTCATCCCCCAACCAATGGTCAAACCAAGGTAGTTAATAGGACTTTGTCATAATTACTTTGGACTATGGTGAAACAAAATTTAAGAACTTGGGAAGATTGCTTGCCTCATGTTGAGTTTGCATATAATCGAAGTGTGCATTCATCTACACATTTTTGTCCTTTTAAGATTACGTATGCTTTTATTCCATTGAGTCTTTAGATTTGGTTGCTTTGCCTTTGAGTGAACAAACTAATCTTGATGGAGCCAAAAAGGCTGAATGTGTGTTAAAGTTACATGAACAAGTTCAAGCTAATTTGAAGAGGCACAATGAGCAAATCAGTAAACAACACAACAAAGGGTGTATGAAGGTTGTGTTTGAGGTTGGTGATTGGGTTTGGGTGCACTCGAGGAAGGAACGATTTCCCAACCAAAGGAAGTCAAAATTGATGCCAAAGGGTGATGGACCATTCCAAGTTTTGGAGCGCATCAATGACAATGCTTACAAAATTGACTTGCCTGGTGAGTATGGCGTTAGTGCTACATTTAATGTTGCTGATTTGTCTCCCTTTGATTTTGATGTAAGTTTAGATTCGAGGACAAATCCTTTTGAAGAGGGGGGGTGGGGGGGATGATGCAATCAAGCCATGGAGCAAGTGACAGCTCCTACAAGTGTACGAAATAGTTATAGTATATACTTGGAGTATGAGGTCGAATCAACAGGGACAATCGTTTAACTACTTTTCGATTAAGTTCACAAACAAACAATTAAAGTAAAAGGAATAACCTTGATTTGATTTTGAAATACTTTTAAAAACTAAATTAACAAGAAACTAAATGCAAACAAGTAAATTAACAATTAAAAAGCAAATTTAAAGTCAACTAACAAACACTATAAAACAAACACTAAAGATCAGGATTTTATCTAGAGGGGTAACTCGATTATCAATCAAATTCATTTAAGCAAGACTTTTTGAAAGTATTTTAATCCTCCATCAAGGTAGAAAAATGTATTCAATTGAACTAACTATGCTAATCTGTTGTTGCACGCTTATTAAAATAATCAAATTCATTAAGCAAATCTTTAAATCAAGTTTAGGTTAATTGCCATGTCTGTATTAACATCTAAACAAGCTCAAATCCCAAATGCAGTTTATAACAATTCATTGATTCAATTATAAATCCTAAAAACATAGATCTAGGTGATCAATCAAGAAATATGTCATGAAGTTCTTGGAAATTGAATTAAATGAAGAAAACAAGAAAAACTATTTTAAAATAGTAATTCAAAACATTGATAATCCAACCACCCCCTACTAGATTACATCCATCACTCTAGTAGGAGATTAGTTCCTAAACATAGCAAAACCTAACAAACAAACAATAACAAAAACCATAAACATAATTAAAAGATAAAAAGAATCAAGGAAAGGAAAACTTAGTCTTGAAAAGATGAAATAAGCTTCAATCCCCCCAAATCCTTGTAAACAAATCTTGAATCCTTGAACAATGATGTTTTAAAAGTGTTTTTGATGTTTTCTAAGAAAAATAAAACAAACCAAGGTTGTGGCTAATGATAAAATAAGTTCTATTTATAGTCCTAACTCCAAAAACCCTAAAAATAACCTAAAACCCTCTAAAAATAGGACTAAATCACCCAAAATTACCACTGAATTGAACCAGAAGCAGTCTAAAGCTCGTATAAACAATGCCCAACTAGACGTGGTAGGTCCGGCCAGATCAGAAGTTGCTGCCCATTTCCCTTGCCAAACACGATCCAGTAGATGACCTAACTTGCAAGGGAAATATCTTGGTCGTCCGAACTCCATATTGAGAAATTCTTGAGTCTAAAATGAAGTTTAGGATGTCTAATTTAATTTCTATGCTTTGATATTTTTCCCATTCCATCATTTTCTTTCCCAAAATGCCCCTGACATTTCAGTGCTACATTTGAGACAACTTTTGAAGCACTTCGTAAAGTATAGCTTGCATCTCCTTTTTTCTAGCACCAATTGAGTTGATTATTTTTGAAAATGAAAGTAAATTCAATCTAATTATGATCTAGAGGCTCTCAAATCAAAATACTTTCCACATTTAATGCTACGAGCTCCTCTCAAAGTTGGCCGATTCGCGAGACCGCAAGCTAGTTCCTTTAAGCTCTAAAACTCAAGTGCTGCCTTTAGCTTCTAAAGCCTTAAAGCACCATACCTACAATGATTTCACACCAAAACAATTATAAATCACCATTGAAAACATAAAAACCATGAAGAAATTAGATTAACACTTGTATGATATAAATGTAAGAGAATTACACAATTTATACTCCAAATGAACTCAAATTTCCTTAATCTTGTAAGTTAATAATAAATAACAAATACAAATGCTAAAACCACTCAAATGTGTAAGGAATTGAATTAAAACCCAATAAGATATATATAATAATAACCGATTATCAAATTCCCCCACACTTAAGCTTTTGCTTGTCCTCAAGCAAATTAAATCAAAACTTAAAATCATTGAATAAATTCCATTTAAAAAAAATCATTACCCGTTTCAACCAATTTTTATAGAAATTCAATGAGAATCAATGCTAATGGAACAAATTACTAAACCCATTCCCCCACACTTGAGTTTTTGCTTGTCCTCAAGCAAATTAAATCAACACTTATAATCATTGAATTAAGCTCAAAACCATTACAAAAATAAGCTCTCATTATAATAACAATTACCTCGACCAAAATAATTGCAAATAACTCAAATCAAAGGTAATGTTAAAATTCAAGCTTTCTAAAACCAAATCCAAGTGAAACTAATTAATTTGCAATTTAAATTCAACACCTTAAACCTAACACTCTTACAAAATCTCACAATAACTCTCTAGTGTTTAGGGGTAAAAGTGTTTACACTCAACAATCATTGCAAGGAAGAAATTCAAGCATAAGCTTGCCCTTTAATCAAGAGTCCTCCTCTAAAATTATTGAAAATACAAATCAAAGGGTCTTCAATTGGTTGTAATGGGGTTTAAGAAAGGTAGGATTTAAGAAAAGAATAGGAATGTGGGTAAGAAGTGCATTCAACTCAAACGATAACTTGTGAAGTATCAAAATTCAATGCAAAACATGAGTGATTCCAAAGATATAACTTTCAAATCCTTTATTGCCAAAACTTTCTTATGCTTACTTTCCACTTCAAGTTCTTTTGAACTTAGCTTTCCAATTCAAATCCTTTCATTCTTTTTTTTTTTACTTTTACTTTTTTTTTTCACTTGAGCATATTTAAAACATTTTAAAACCTTCGGCAAGTAATTAAAGGAATACTCAACTCAAAAGCTCACTTCACAAATCAAATCAACACATAAGAGTAATAGAAAATTCACTTAAGGGTTTGAACAAGGGAAGATGCAAGAATGGCTCAATTTAGCTCAGAAATTTGTGGCAAATTAATAAAATAAGAAAAGAAAAAGGAATTAAGGCTCAAACTTGGCTTACTAATGGTAAACAAGGTGGTTTATTTGTCCAAGAGTTAACCTAAATTGCCCTTATCACTTTCATATTTCCAATAAATCATATGGATTCCAAATGCATACCAAGGCAAGTTCTAATGAATTCTTACCAAGCAAGAAACTCTCAGTAAGAAAAATAAGAGCATGCAAGTGATATATGCTAAATTTAGCTCAAAAGCTCACAAGGGTAAGTACTAAATTGAGAATTCGGCATTCAATTGAAACTCACAAAACAATCAATCTCACTAAAACTTGGAATTAAAAGCTTAATCATTAATACTCACTTTGAATCAAGTAATCTTCCAAAATCATGAACAACGTAATAATCCTTATAACTCAAACACATATCACAATAATTTTGAAAGATTAATTCAATAAACATAAGTATTAATTGAATACACTTAAGAACAAACATAACACAAAACCACAAATAATATCACATTAAACATACTAAGTTTTCAAATTCGACATTCAACCACAAAAGTTTCACAATTTAGCACATACAACTGAATAAACCCTCCCCCACACTTGAATGACACATTGTTCTCAATGTTTAGACATAACAAAAATTAAAAGCAAAGGGGGTAAGGATACTTCCCTGAATCAAAGCCGCACCAAATCACCGATCCAAGAGTCGGAGTCCCAAAAACCAAAATAAAAACCTATAAAGAAAACACACAAGAAACATACTAAAAGAAAAGAAAATTAAGAAAATCCTAAAAACAAAAAATCATAATAATAAAGTTCAAAAAGAAAAATCAAACAAAAAATACTAAATTAAATATATGGGTTGTCCTCCCCACGAGGGCTTCATTTAATGTCTTGAGATAGACGTAATGATGAATCAATTGCTTTGAAGAGGAGGTGGAGCGGCGTAGTAAGCTTTCAAATGCTACCCATTGACAGAAAATGGACGTTTCTCATCACCCATGATTTCAAATGCTTCATTTCCGAACACCTTTATGATTATGAAAGATCTAGACCACCGAGATCGTAATTTTCCAAGGAAGAGCTTGTATCTCAAATTAAATAATAAAACTTGTTGCCCATTATGGAAGTCCTTCCTAATCACATTTCTATCATGCAATGCCTTAGTTCGTTCCTTGTAAAGCCGAGCACTTTTATAAGATTCACGGTGAATTTCATCCAATTCGGCTAAATCGAACAACCGTTTTCGCTCACCGTTTTTAAATTAAAATTCATCTTCTTGATTGCCCAAAGTGCACGATGTTCTAATTCAACGGGCAATTGACATGATTTTCCATAAACAAGGCAATAGGGAGACATACCAATTGGAGTTCTAAAAGCAGTGCGATATTCCCACAAAGCATCATTAAACTTGATAGACCAATCCTTGTGCGAAGAATTAACCATTTTTTTTTTACAAGATTTGCTTAATTTGCCTATTCAAAACCTCAACTTGACCACTAGATTGGGGATAATAAGGATCGAAATTGGTGATTTTGAAAATGGATTCCATTATCACTCAAAATTGCCCTAGGAGCTCCAAACCTTGAAAAGATGTGTTTCTTAACAAACATCACAACACCTTTCCCTTTATTGGTAGGAAGAGCAACGGCTTCCAACCACTTAGAGACATAATCAACCGCCACAAGAATGTATTGGTTTTCAAAAGAGGATGGACACAGACCTATGAAATCAATTCCCCAAACATCAAATATTTTGACCTCCAAGGTCGGCTTTTACAACATCTCATTCCTCTTTCCAACATTTCCAGTTCGTTGGCATTGATCACAAGTGGTAACAAAAGGTCTTGTGTCCTTGAACATGGTCGACCAATAGAATCCACATTGTAAGATCTGAGCTACTGTGCGTTCCGCACTATGATGACTGCTGGCTGGTTCAGAATGGCAATGTTTGATAACACTTGAAACTTCTACTTCTGGCACACAATATCGAATAATGCCATTCGGACATCTCTTGAATAGCAAAGGATCGTCCCACAAGAAATCTTTCAAAGAAGCAAAGAAACGCTTCTTTTACTGTGAAGAATAATCATGAGGTAATTTTTTAGAATAAAGATAATTAACAACATCAGCATACCAAGACCAATCAAGCTTATTTACATGCCATAAAGACTCATCAGGAAAAAGTTCATTAATGGGTAGAGTTACTTCCTTTTCCGAATGCATCTGCGACAAGTGATCAGCCACCGTATTCTCAATATCCTTATTGTCCTTGATTTCCAGGTTGAATTATTATAGTAAAAGGATCTATCGAATCAATCTCGACTTTGCATCTTTCTTCTCCATAAAATACTTCAATGCTGAGTGATCAGTAAAGACGATTGTCCAGGAACCTACAAGATAAGATCGAAATTTATTAAAAGCATCGACAATGGCTAATAATTCCTTTTCAGTAGTTGCATAGTTAATTTGAGCATCATTAAACAATTTACTAGCATAATAAATAACATGCAACTTCCTTTCTTTACGTTGCCCCAATATGGCTCCTACGGCATAGTCACTTGCATCACACATCAATTCGAATGGTAAATTCCAATCAGGTGAAGTGATGATAGGGGCGGAAATCAACGCCTTCTTCAATGTTTCAAAAGCATTAACACAATCATCATCCATCTTGAAAGGAACATCCTTTCCCAATAAGGCGCACAACGGACGAGTAATCTTAGAAAAATCCTTAATGAATCTTCTATAGAAACTCGCATGCCCAAGAAAGCTTCTAATATCCTTAACGGAAGTAGGAATAGGAAGCTTCTCAATTACTTCAATTTTTGCACGATCAACCTCAATGCCCTTTTCAGAAATCTTGTGCCCCTAGACTATACCCTCACGAACCATAAAGTTACATTTCTTCCAATTCAATGCCAAGTTAGTTTCCTCACATCCAGCTAAAACCTTCTCCAAATTCGCCAAACAAGCATCAAAAGAATTGCCAAAAACACTAAAGTCATCCATGAAGATTTCAATAATGTCTTCGACCATATCGAAGAAGATAGCCATCATACACCATTGAAAGGTCACGGGAGCATTGAAGATACCCAATTTATCCGGGTCCATTAAAATAATTATATATATATATTTAATTAAATTTTTTAATATGTAATGATAATATAATAATTTTTCTTTTACTGATTTAATGTTTTTTTATTTATTCGAGCAAATGATATGAATCAGGAAGTTAAAAGCATTCCCAAAAGTACTTTTGTTTTCATTTTGGAATATTGGATTTAAATGGTAATTTTTCAAGTCCTTATTGCAATTGTGACACTTAATGGTATTTTTGGGAGCCTAATTTTCTTAATTCCTATTTTTTACTTGGATGAAAATTTGTTTTATCTTCTTTTTATGTTTATTTCATTTTACTTGTTATTATTGGCAAATAAATATTCATTTAAAATAAATAATAGACATTAAATAATAAATGGATGCATAATTATATAAATAATAGTATTTTATTAATAAATTGTAAGAGTACATTTTTATTACAATTAAATTTAATACA
>CANYLF011046945.1:0-14311 GCA_948193215.1 Bocquillonia castaneifolia
AAATCCATCTCCATTTCAATAAAGCACTCGGCATTAGTAGAATAACAACATCCTTGCCCAAATTCAATCGAATTGCTTGGACGCCTCACATTCTTTGACCTTTTAAACTTCTAGTGCCCAATGTGCATGCTAGTTGCATCATCGCTCTCCTCTTGAGGTTGTGGACGCTTGTTGAATGCCTCAACTCTAGCCCGAGTGTTCTTGAAACGTAGATTTCTCATATCTTCCTTTTGTTCATGAGTCACTCCCCAAATATCCTTCATCTTTTCAATCATAGCCAATGATTTCCTTGCTTGCTTTAATTAATCATCCTCATCATGGTTTGGATTAATAAGAGGGAATGGAGATGGTTGAGAAAAAGCTTTGTCCATAAGAAAATTAAAGGTCTTACCATCGTAGGAGGAAGTTTCGCTTGGGTCATTCTCCGTAGAGCTAGTACTCCAATCATTATGGAAATTCTCCAAGTCAACAAGGGGGTTAGAGATGAAAGGTGAAAAAAATTCCTTACCCAAACCTTCAACCATGAGCTTGCTATGAGGCACCTTAGGCAATGGAGTTTTTCCTCTAGGCTTCCTCACAAATTTTTGAAGTTCCCTCTTAGTGTTCTCAGGGTGTTCTTGTATCCTTTCATGTCGCTCTAATTCCACAATCTTTTCCAAGCTTAAGAACTCTTCATGTGGCTCATGGAAAGCACGATCTCGTGCTCTAATGGTGGTCCTTTGTGCTAAAGTTTTAGCATAGGGAAGAGTTGGAGGTTGATTGGGTGGAATAGACATGGGTTTTCCATGTGGGTATGGAGAATGCAAGGTTCTAGGCAATGAGGGAGAAGAACCCTTTCTAACCATGATGACAAAGAAAAATAAAGAAAATAATGTGCAGGAATTTTTCCTACACAGACCCATTTTTCACCTGCTACCGATCTCAATTTTCTGATAGAATCCCAAACTTGTTGCCTTTTGTTTCTAATAGGATCACCATATATACAAGATAAAATAAAACTACTACTCGATTGTAATTTAACATACATTTGCACTATATATTTACTATATTTAGTAATGTGAACCTGCAAGTCATCATTCCACCAAACAGCTTATCCCCCCTTAGCACCTACTGGTTCCACATAAAAAGCATTAACATACCCAAATTTATGCTGGACGTATCTTACATAATTTGTCTTTTCTTTAGTTTCCATAAGGAAAACCAAACTTGGATTATATTTAGAGATGAGCCCCTTTAGGACTCAAACTGTAAGGGATTGTCCCATACCCTGGCAGTTCTAACTGATGAGACTCATGGCTCATTGGTGGCTTTAGGCGAGCCACCTGCGCCTTCAATTACCTCAGTGGATTTTAAGATTTGGATTATAGGAGTTGAACTTGGTATCTATCCTCTCTGTCTAGCCAATTCTTTAATCTTAAATCTTCTAATTCTTCTTCTCATCTGAGGATTTTCTTGATCCACTAATGTCGTGATCCTGCCCATCTCTGGATCGTTGTGAATGCCGAGTTCCTACAAATGCATAATAAGTCCATCTGGTCCCTCCACTTCCTTCAGCTTTTGTGTCTCATCAATGATAGACTTAAAAGGTTCTGGGCAGCCCTTAAATGCATCTGGATTTAGAATTGCTTCACATGCCCATGAGAGAATTGCATCCATTTCAGATTCCCCTTCTTTCATTATCTTGAGTTTCTTCGCCATTATAACTGTATCAATTGGTTGTATTATCTTTTCAAAACTTCTCTTCTCTCCTGATATAGCTCCCTCATCTGCCAACTGTAACTGCAATATCTGTTCATTCTGAGGTATCAGCCATTACTTTTGTAGTTGTATTTTTTCACCTTGCTTCTCCCATGTATCTTGTAGCTATGGCTCCTAGATAGTAATAGGTTGTTGCACTGGGTCCATATTATCCCCCATTGTTTCTGTTTGGGCTGTGAGTTAAATTTGTTGACCATTCAAGTTGTATTGGGCTTCCATAGGAACTAAAGCTTAATTTTCTGCTATATAATCCTCTCTAGGTAATTCCACAGTGTATTGACCATACATTTGCATATTATTATTGACTATAAGGCTACTTTCCATATTATATAACTCCATATTTTGGACTGGTGGGTCCTGATGCAATAAGCAATGATTATAATGATTACCTTACTATCTTCTGCTATCTTCCATCAACTGATGTAGAAAATCACTCTCCATATTGTGTTGCATCTCTATGAAGCCTTCTGTACTACTTGTTTGTCCCCCATATCTTTCGGATCCACTTTCCTTGACATTCACATTAAATGCCGCCTCTCTTGACAGGACTCCAAAGGCATCTGTACTGTGCATTTGTTATTGAAAATGCAAATCCTCTAAATTAAGCACTTGTTGATGATTTGTACTTGCAGTTTGTAGATTGATACGCTCCTGTTCAGGCTCCTGTACCCCTTCCTGTTCATCTTTTCTTTCAGGAGACTGTGGTGGAGTGATTTGATCTGCTTGCTTTCCAACTGATTGTTCTCATAGCCAATTTCCATATTTGCTTTTGACACCCCTCCTATCGACAATATGATTCTTTGCAAATTCACAAACTCTGCTTACATGTCCCATTCAACCATAGACGTAGCAAAAGTCTGGTAGCCTCTCATACCTGATTGTAATCCAGTGTGGGTCTTTCCCTTCCTTCTTATCTCTATTAAAGCCATCCAACAGCGGTTTTTGAACGTCCATTATAACCTTAATCCTGAAACATCTGGTCCAGCCAATATCTTCACCTTGTGACCAATCCACTTCTTCTAGCCCCATGAAAATATTACCTATAGTTTTTGCATTTCTTTGAGTCATTGCACTTGGGGGTAGACCAAATAACTGAATCCAAAAAGGCATGTTGTGAAGTCGATTTGATAAAAATCCATATTCTGTTGTCAGTCCTTAATAATGAATAGTTGATTTGCAACACACCATGGCCCTCTGCAAAGGAATATCTCTTTGTCTCTTTTGTCAGAAAACTCTATTATAAATACATTAGGAGTTGTTTCCTCCTTCTTCACCTTGAATGGCCTCCTAGTGTTCCTCCATGATTGAGCTAATGAATTCCGAACTATTCCAACTCTATATGTTTTATATGAAAATATTTTTCCTGCAACAACATGTTTCTGCTGTGGAAATAATTGAACTAGTACTTCTTCTTCAGGGAGATCATAGCCATGCTTCTTAGATTGCTCTTTCCTTCCCTTTGATGTGCCTCCTTGAAGAACATATTTTAACCATGGTGACTCTTCTTTTTCCATCCGCGCCTTACCCCTCCATTTTGCTGCCATTATTTTACTTAGATAAAACAAACTTTCTTCTATCGTCTTCTTTTTAGTTTTAAGAATACTATGAGACTAGAGAAAAGAGAAAAAAGAAAAGAGAAAAGAAAAGGACTAACTTAAATTGGATTATATATGGAATATAAACGATTATGTCTCTCTTTTTTTTAAAAGGCTTAGTATTAAATGGTATTATGTGTCTGCTGCTCATTAAAAGCTAACCTGGATAATATAAACAGACATCTACATATATACTATAGTGGAACATTTGCTTCTCTACTGGTTGCTCTTCAGCAGTGAAGCTGGTGTGCTCTACATCCATCCTTCCATTTGAGAATATATGACATTCCTACCTATGGTGTATGATTTTCACATTTGTCAAAGATTGTTTTACTCTTTAGAAATTTGATAATGGAAATTGGACCAATTTTTGGTAGAAGGAGAGAGAGACTCTAGACAGCTCACAAGGAGAGTTTTTTTCCCCTCGGCCACTTCTTTGACTCCTTATAGGTTGGACGGTCTTTCTTTTGACTAAATGGGTGATGATTGGAATGATTTATTGGTGGATGTTTTTTTCAAAAGAGAAGGTTGTTAGTGCTCTTAAGGCTTGTGGTCCCAATAAAGCTCTAGGACCGAATGGTTTCAATTTCTACTTTTATCATAGAGCTAGGAATTTTCTGAAGCAAGATATCTTGAACATTTTTTCCCGCTTTCATGTCTCAGGTACTTTGCCTGAAGCTTTGAAAAATTCTTTCACTGTTTTAATTTCAAAGATACAGGGTTCCAACAATGTGAATTATTTTAAGCCAATTTGCTTGATTAATGATATTTATAAGTTGATTTCAAAGGTCCATTATGGTCGGTTGAGACTTGTATTTCTAGATATCATTTCAGAAGAATATCCATAAATGTACCTTTTTAGCTTCAAAAATTGCTTACAAGGTTCACTCCACCAAAAAGCCTTCATTTCTCTTGAAACTTGATTTTAAGAAGGCTTTTGACAATGTCCCATGGCATTACCTACTCAACATCATGCAATATATGGGGTTTTCCACAATATGGACCAATTGGATTTTGAATTGTCTTTGTGATTCATCTACATCCTTTTTTATCAATGGTTCTCCATCTACTGAGGTGTTAAGCAAGGTGATCCTTTATCGTTGTTCTTGTTTGTGATAGCTATTGAAGGTTTAAAGAGAATTTTTGATAAGGCTATGAATCTCGGGTTGATAGAAGGTATCTCTTTGGATATGAATGGTAATAGCATCTCTCTGCTTCAATTTGCAGACGACACTCTTTTCCTAATGCCAGCTGATTCAGTGGTACTCTCTAATGTTGTTAGATTCAATTGGTTTCTGGGCTGTCTATCAACTTTTCAAAACGTTCTCTTATTGGCATTGGAGTCTCTAGTTCATACATAGATTACTCTACAATTATTAGTTGTAAAGTGAAGACATTGCCTTTCAAATATCTTGGCCTGCACCTCTCATTCAAATCTCTTCATGTACAAGATTGGGATCCTTTGGTCTCCAACTTCACCAAGAAGCTAGCACTGTGGAAAGGCAACACTTTCTCATATGCGAGTAGCAGGCTAACTCTAATTAAATCAGTGCTTGCTAGTCTATCTATTTACTTGCTTTCTATATACCCTATTCCTGTTTCGGTGGCTAACTTGTTAGAGAGGTATATGAGAGGAGTGCTTTGGAAAGATGACCCTACGGGTTGTGGATTAAATAGAGTTCCTTGGGAGACAGTGTGCATGTCGATCTCTCATGGTGGTCTTAGCCTTTGCTCTCTACGTGTGAGAAATGTTAGTCTTCTACTAAAGTGGCTGCGGAAACTTAGGTTTGTTGATTCTTCTTCCTTTTGGTCCCTTGTGGGTCATAGCTGTTCAGGTTTTTCATCTTGGAATGAGCTTAGGGGATTGAGCAATCAATATCTATCCCCCATTTGGAGAGGCAATAAGCAGCTTTGCTTAATTGATGACACTTCTTGGTGCATTTTTTCAAGCAACATTGAGTACAAAATAGGTGATAGTAACTAAACCTCATTTTGATTAGATACATGACTGAGCTCTCCTTCCCTAGCTGCCACTTATTCGAATCTGTTTGAGCTTGCATTGAATAAATAAATATCAATAAATGAGGGACTTCATCAAGTTTTGACTTACAATGGAAGGCCTGCCTGGTTCCGAAGTTTGCATATCAGCAACTTATCTTCTCTTCAGCAGCTCAGGAACCAAAATTTTGGCGTCATCTTGCAATCTAATTTGAGCGATTCTGTGGTCTGGAATCAAAACTGTTGGCTTCTTTGGTAATGTCTATCACCCGAAAGCAGATTTATGTCTTGACATATGGAAATCTTGTTCTATGCCTAGAGTGAAATTTTTTGCATGGAATGTTATGCATGAGATGATTTTTGCTTTACAAGAGACGTGCTTTCTATTGAACATTTTGTTTGTCACTTTTACAAAGACATTGAGACTTAATATCATATTCTGTTGCAGTGTCCTTGGGCTCGGAAAATTTTGATGGAGGTGCTTGCATGGTGAGGGATTCCTTTTGTTCTTCCTGAATCAGTTTGTGATTTTTTCCGAATTTTAGATTACTATGGTTTCGGGTGCCCACCAAAAAGCATTTTGGAAAACCCTTTGGATGCTTCTGGCGTGGGAAATATGAAAATACATGAATAGGTTTTTTTTCGAGGGTTCAGAAGCTCATTTTGATTTTTTGTATAGAGTAATTTATAGTGTTTTTTTCTTGATAAAGCGTCATTTTTCCTTAGCTTTACAGCTGATGATGTAATTCGTTGCCTTGAGACATTTTTATTTCAATGATTGTGGCCATTGCTTATGACCTCTTAATAAAATTCCTTATCACTTATAAAAAAAGATATTAATTCAGCCTGAAAAAAAGTGAAGCATCGAAAATTTTGATTAATCGGATTTTTTTATCCATTTAAACTAGTTTAGTCTAAATGTAAATTAGTAAATTAAAAAAAACAATATACTAGCAATAAAACCAAAATTTTAAGAAAAAAACTAAAGCTTTCTATATATCGGTCAGATAAACTAACCAAATCAGCCTAGCTAACCCGTTAGACTATGATGAACTGAAACCTTTTTTTATTTGATTACTAATCCACTTTTTAAATCTGAGTGTTGATTATAGAAGTGAGTAAAACAGAACCAGATTAGAAAATTAAATTGAACCAATAAAATTCGCTTCTATTTGGTTTCAAGTTTTCCGAAATTTGACCAAAATACTTGAACCGGACTGAAATTTTTACTTATAAAATTAAAGATTAAACTGAATTTATCAAATTCAATTCAGTTTGGTTTGAGGTGAGTAAAATTTTAGTTCGATTTGGTCTAAACCGAATGCTCACCCAAAGCGTTGAAGCACATGTCCTAACAAACGTCACATTTTTTGAGGGGGCCTAAAAAATCTCACTTTGTCATGAAGAAAATTTATCTTCTCCTGTTCATTAATTAATTTTGTTATTGAACCACCAAGCAGAAGTCCGATCCCTGCCTATTGGCACAGAGACTAGAATGGTAGCTAGAACTTATATAGAAAGCCAAATCTGTAGTTTTTCATGAGCCGCATAACTAACATCTGTAAGTCTTGATAAATGGCGCTCGTCGGATCCAATCAGTTGCTCCTTATCAAATACTTTCGAGTTTCCAAGTCTCAGGAAAATTAATTTGTCTAACATTAAATGCCCTCATATTATCAACCATTCAACAAATCAGTTAAAGAAGCATTTTTTTTTCAGGTAGAGAAGGACATTTAAATGAACATGTGTCAATTATAAACATTCCAATCACTAGATTACGATTCATATTTGATGTCAAAAAGTTAGATTAACCAAGTTTATATTCTGTTCTGTTTTTATTTTTCAAGTTTTATAACCAAATCCGGGTTATAAGTTTTAAATCAAATTGGGAAATTCAATTTAATTAAAGTATATACGATGCATCTCATTATTAAGAAAGTTTACAATAATATAAAAGATTTGAGCTGTTTTTTTTTATTGATCTTAAAGTAGGTTTGAATGAAAATGTTGTGTAACAATTTGATTGTCTATGAAAAAGATTTTTTGACTTCTCTCCCTCTATGTATGAAAAAAATTTTGCTAAACTAAAATAAGTGTTAGCAAGTAGAAAAAAAATATTTTGGAAGCATTTTTTGTTCACTTGATTTATAAATTTCTACTTTAATTCGAAATTTAAATTTTCATTTTTTTTGGAAAGCCAATTTAATTGTTTATTAAAAGTATAAAAGAATATATATTATATTAGCATTCAATAAATCAAATTTTGCACGTGTATTTTTGTCAAACAATGGGATCAGCTAACTTTCTCTCACAATAATAATAATGATTCTTGGTACAATAAATTCTGTTATCTAGCTAGCTAATTTACTAGTAGTATGTTCATATGACTAATTTATAACAATAAATATTAACATCCCAAATTGGGATGTCCCAATAAGGGTATTTATGTAACTACAGAATTTAAAATGTATGTGTTATTAATTTTAAATTAATTAAAATGCATTGAAAAATCAAACAGACTTAAACTGGATGACACTTTTACCCCTATTGGGATGTCCCAAACTGGGACGTTAATCAATATCCAATTTATAAAGGCCAAAATAATTCTCCTAACTTTCTAAAACCCTCATCTCTTTAAAGTTTCAACAACCCTTTTTTATACATAAAACATTCATATATATTAAACTTGCAAGGTAATAGAATTCTAGTTTACATTTAGCTAAAAGAAGACACTTGCTTCTTTACAATGGGTTCAACTTTAAGAATTAGCATTCTGTTACATTTTCTACTTCTACTTCTTCTTTCTCATACTGCTTTCTCTGGCCAAGTTGTAACTTCTCTTCCAGGCTTTTCTGGTGATTTACCCTTCACACTTGAAACTGGGTATGTGTTTTTTTTTTTTTTTTTTTTGTTGCACTTTTCTGAAATTTTAAATATGAAAATGAAATGGGCTATTAGAATTAGCACCCTTCATTTCTTACATTGTCTATAATAAAATTTGACTATTTTTTTTTACTGATCATGTATATATATGTGTGTGTGCAGGTATACTACTGTGGGTGATGTTGAATTCTTTTACTACTTTGTTCATTCAGAAAATAACCCTGCTGCTGATCCTCTTTTGGTCTATCTCAATGGAGGTCCTGGTTGCTCTGGCTTAAATGGATTCTTTTATCAAATCGGTATGTTCACTTCATTTATTCACAACTTTACTTAATTTCAATTATGTAAGGTTAATTAGAGGAAAATTCATTGATTCTATTTGGTTAATTAAATCTTGTGAACTCATTCTTAATTTCTTTTGCTCTGCTTATTTTTTTCCCACTAAAATGTGTCATTAGACAGTGAAATTTTCTTAGATAGTAAGAGGAATATATAAAAATATTCTGATTGGTGAATGGTACAGTTATTAGCTACCCTTGACCATTGAAAGGACTTTTAGTTAGCCAGTTTTGTCCTTTTGACAATACATACTTTCGTCTTTCTTAAGTCAAAGTTATATGGTATTGGTTTGGTAGGATGGACACTTTCCATGTTTAAACTTATTTGTGATTTTTCTTTTCTTTTTGATTCATTCCAAATTTGTAAAGGGAAATGAGCATGGATGTCATGGCTAGCTTCAAATGAAACTTGCATTATAGGACTGAAAATTCTTACTTGTATCGAACCGGAACACACTTTACTATCTATGAATTGTTGAAAGAATACTCATATGAGAGCAGATCTATGTTGATCCACTTTAGATCAGAGATGTAAATAAATCAGGTTACTCACAGGCTGCTCGAGATTGACTAGAAAAATTTGAACTTTAGCTACTCAAACTTAGTCTTGAACTGAATTTAAGTATTAAATATAGAGACTTGTGAGATTTGTGAGACTAAATGAGTTTTTTTTCCTGAATTCGAATTTATTCAAATTATACTTATCTCAATTTTTTTTGAATTAATTCTAATTATTATATATATTTTTTTACTATGAAAATTCAAATCTACTCGAGCTAAGTTTGAGAACTGATCGATCTCAAGTTCTAGGTTGAAGATTAAAATCCATTCACGCTTGATCTTGAACTTAGATAATACACTGGAGTTTGGTACTGCTTGAACTCGGTCTAATCCATTGACACCCTTAGGTAGAAATTCTCCGTTGGTGACGAGACCAACCGCTAATTTAGCACAATTTTAACTTAGAATTTGAAGTTATCAAAGGTTAACTAGCAAGTACTAACTAACAAGAACAGAAAAACAGAGCATTCTTCATGAACTCAGTAGTTCATCTCTTTTATGTGTAACTTACCGTTTAACTTGCAACAATGGAATAAAATTTCCTTAATTTTTTAATTATATTCTTTAAGGTAAATAATTTATTATTTTCTGACCACAGTTTTTAATTATTTGCCTTTACTCTATATATAATAGGGCCAGTCAAATTTGATTTGAGTAACTACACTGGTGGCCTACCAACATTGCTAAATGAACCAGCTGCTTGGTCTAAGGTACAAAATATTTTGATAAAATTGCTTAAGCATTAAATTATTTAATTATATTATAATTAACTAGTTTATAATTTATTAGACCGTCAACATTCTATTCTTGGATGCACCTGTTGGCACCGGTTTTACCTATGCAACAACAACAGAAGCATGGAATTCAACAGATACACTAACTGCAACACAAATTTATGATTTTATCAAAAATGTGAGTGAATGATTTTTTTCATGATGAATCAATTTTTTTAAAAAAAAATTAATTGTTATGATTTTCCTTATTTTTATTTGTATTTATCTTGTTTTTTTTTATTTGAATTATGGTGCAGTGGCTGACTGATAATCCGAACTTCAAAACAAATCCAGTCTATCTTGGAAGTGATTCATATGCAGGAATCTATGTCCCTATGATTGCTATAAATATAATTAATGGTAATTAATGTTTCTGACTATTTAAATAAAGTTTAGTTAATAAATTGAAACCACCTTTATTTCATTTCTAACTAGTTAATCCTGTTGTGTGATTGAACTTGCAGGCAACACAGCAGGACTCACTCCATTTGTGAATCTCCAAGTACAATTAAATTATTTATGCATAATTTCTTTTGGCTTTTCTCTAATGTATTATTTATCAAATTGTTGATACATTTATCTTATTTGAATTAATTTCAGGGATATTCAATTGGCTGTCCTCATACTGATACCATAGTCGAAACAAATGCAAAAATACCATTTGCACATCGACTAGCACTTATATCAGATCATATGTATGAGGTGATCATCATAGTCCTTTCTTTCATTTCTTATTATTATCAGAATTAAGTGAAGTTTAATTTCACTTAATCTACTTAATTGACTGGGAATCTGCACCGGCGTTCTTATTATATCATTTACATTTCGATTAATATAATTATTTTTCCCTTAATAAAAAAAATTGTATTTGTATTGGGTTATATGCACAATTCTTTCAGTCCGCTAAGACAAGCTGCAATGGGACATATGCTGATGTTAGTGCTACAAATACAGAATGTGTAGAAGCTCTTGACGCTATTAGTCAGGTTTGAACAACTATTAATCTTATAAACCACTCATTACATTTGCATGGAAACCTTAAAATGAACATCTTTTTTTATGTGCAACCTAAGTCTTACATTTACTTGTACATATACATACCAAGTGTGACTAACTGACTCATTGTTCTGTTTTTTTTTTTTTTTTTCTCTTTTTAGTGCATAGAGTTGATAAATAGTCAGAATATTTTGGATCCAAATTGTAATTTATTATCACCGAAAGAAAAGGAAGAAGCAGTTCGAAGATCATTAAGAGCAATCAAAAAAAATTTACCATTGCCTAATTTGGGAGATCTTTATTGCAATGTATAATTTTTCTCCTGTAAAGACAAATTATACTCATAATCACATGTTAATGTGATAAACAAATAACACATTTTTTTTTCTAATTTTAATATTTTCTTGCAGAACTTTCAGTACCTCCTGTCTGATATATGGACAAATTACCAAAGTGTTCAGGAGGCTCTTCATGTTCGACAGGTAATCGAATTACATTTAGATTTAATTAATTAACCAATAATTAATTCAATATTAAATTACAAAAAAATAATTGGGATATTCTCTTCATGTAAATAGGGTATGATCCCAGAATTTAAAAGGTGCAACATTAGCATAACCTACACGGTAGATATGAATACAGTCGTTCCTTATCACAAAAATCTCAGTAAAACAGGCTTGCAAGTTTTGGTTTTCAGGTGATTACTCTCACAAAATTTTGAAATCAATATAAATTTATGGATTAAATTATATTATATGATCTTAACATCAATAGTAATTTATTGAGTAATACATTATATGTTGATAAATAATTTTTATTTTGTTTCTTCTAGTGGTGACCATGATATGGTGATGCCTCATAATGGCATTGAACTGTGGATAAAATCTCTGGGTTTGACAATTGATACTGATTGGCGACCATGGTTTACTGATGGTCAAGTTGCAGGGTGAGATAATTTATTTACTATTTACAATGTTCATTTTTTTTATAAAAAAAAAAAATAGCTGTAAAATTTTTTTAACATTTATAATTGTGATGCTATAAAATCAGATACACAAGGAGATATACAGCTACTGGGTACCGTTTGACATATGCAACTGTTAAGGTAAGTTTCAAATTATATATAATTTCAATTAATTTTAATTTTCATAAATTTGGAGTAATAGAATAAAATGCGAGCTTCTTAAAAATTGTTTGGACATGTTATAGGGAGCTGGTCACTCACCTCAAGAGGATAAACGCAAAGAATGCTTCGACATGTTTCATCGATGGATCCGTTTCTATCCTATCTAATTTTTTTTAATGCATTTGGCTGAAATTTTGGGCTATAATTTTCTATATTGCTATTATTATTAGTAGCCAGGTTGAAGAAAATTGTTGTAAAGGCCATTGCCAGAATTATTAAGCATATATTGCGACTATTCAATAATATTTGTTGGCCTTGTGCATTAAAAAAATATCAAATTAAGGTGTTGAATTTAAATGTCTTTTTTGTTGTACTACTTGGAAATACAAAATGAAATATTATTATGGGACACCAAATGTAATAAAATGGACTATTATTATGTGACGGAATATGTAATTATTAAGTTTAATTCAATGGGAATATATCCCACAAACTTTTATGATGAATATGTGATTCATAAAGCTAATATAAAGTTCTATTTCATTTAAAAAATAATAAAATGGTGCAAGAAGAAACTTTGTAAAATTTTTTTATATGATAATTTTTTTTTTGATAGCTAATATGATAAAGTTAATGTATTGTTAGTTGACTTTTTTTATTAGTACTAGAAATATGGCCTGGACCTTGTGGCAGGTTTAATAATTTTTACTTGTTTGTTTAATAATAAGATATTTAAAATTATTTTGTTAATTAAAGAACGCATAAATTAAGTTAGTATATAAAAGGTATTTGTGTCAAAGAAAATACAATACAATAATTATTTTTAAATTGGAATATGATTTTATAATAAACAGTGTTCCCTGATATTATAAGACTACCTAATATCACATCAAAGTAAATGTGAATTAGTTCTTGTAAATTTGACTTCAATAGAACAAAAATATACTACTAATAAGAGATACTTCCTCCGTTCTTTTTTATTTGACATTTTGGGGTTTAGATTTTGTTCCAAAATATTTGACTCTTTCACATTTTAAGACACTATTAAATGTTATTCTTCCTATTTTATCCTCTCATATTAATACTCTAAACAATAATGGTTGATTTCCCAAATTGGGACATCCCAAAAAGGTGATTGAGGGGTATCTGTGTAAATTGAAAATAAAAAAGTATTTTTATGATGAATTAAGATACATTGGAAAACCAAATAATTTAAGTTTAATGACATAAATATCCCTATTAGGATGTCCCAATTTGGGATGTTAAAAAAGACTAACATTTAATACCTCAAGTAATATCACAAAAGGATATTATTGTTATATAACACTATAAAGTAGGTTAATTAATAGCCTCCTTAATATTGAAAAATTTACATAAAAGTCTAAAAGCGCTCATTTAATTGGTAAAATACCCATGATACTAAATATTTGCATCTATGCCTAAAAATGGAATTTTTATTAATCAACTGCCTAACTTTTATAGAAACGTATAAGAAACACTTATGAAACATTAAAAAAAAACCCTTTTACTAATTTTTTTGGCAGTTTCATATTTCCTTCACATGTGTTTCAAAATGTTTTTTTTATTACTTTTAATGAGTTTTTTTTTTTGTTATCTGATGTATTCTAAATCAATATGTATTTTCACATTCCAAAAAACAAGAGCAGAATATTCTATTATTATTTTCAGAAATATAAAAAAAATGCAATTTCAATAAAATTCCAGAAATTGCATTATTGTTCTTTTACTATTTCCACAAAAAAAACGCAAAAAAATTATTCAATTACATTATATAAATTGTTCTATTAAATGTCCCATCCTATTCATTCTCCCCTTCATTATCAATGGATTATCCAAAAAAATCACCATAAACAAGAAGCTTTATGAGAAAACGGATTATTCTGCAACAAAATAAAAAAGCACATATGAAACACTTAAGAGACACTTAAGAAAATGGTTATGAAACACTTATGAAATAATCACAAAAAACATCAAATGAAATTCTTCAAGTTCAATTCCATGAAAATATATCAATATCATTCTTTGTACATCAATATTTAGATCTTCAACATCAGATTTCACCTTTGAACAACCAGCATCTTCGTTAACAGTCAAAAACTCATTATCCTGCAAAAACAGTTAAGAAACGGTTAAAGAAACACTTATAAAATAACCATAAATATATCAATATCATTCTTTGTAAATCAATATTTAAATCTTCAACATCATATTCCACCTTTGAATAACCAGCATCTTCGTTAACAGTCAGAAACTCATTATCCT
>CANYLF011047013.1:0-10944 GCA_948193215.1 Bocquillonia castaneifolia
ATTTAACTTCTAAAATTTTGATATATTTTATTTATGAAATAGATGTTGGTATTTATAAACTTAAATTTATGAATTTGTTGCACATGTTATTAGATTAATACTATTCTATAGGTATATTTATAAATATTTAATTTTTAATAAGCTTATATATGATTCATCAATTAATAGAGTAACCAACACAATTATTAAATAATTTTTAAAAATTTTAATTTATATAAAAATGTAATTTTTTGTTTAATATGAGAATAATTTTATACTTAATTTACATATATTATTATTGTTATTAATTTATATAATATATTTTTAATAATTAAAAATAATAAATTTCTGTCATTCCACGCAACGCGCGCCCTGTCAACCGGTTGTATATAATAATTTCAAGACATTAACCTTCAGCTGTAGCATTTTTATTCATTGTATTTATCCCACAAATGAATGGTTATGTCCAATGAGATGATAATACAAGATAACTGCAAAGTTATATTGACAGTAATCAAACACGTGAAGAATGACAGAGTTAGGGGAGGGATAATGCCATCTAACTCTGCAAAAAAAATTTTCCCATGCAAATCTTAGTATAATTTAAAGTTGGTCTCCTGAATTCATTTTTTTAATATATTTTTAGAGTAATTATTTATTTAAATTATAAAAAATAATTTTTGACATGGTATATTTTAAAGTTGTCCCTTAATATTGCATTTTTTATCCTACATTAATGTTTTCTAAGCAGAGTGATATCTGAATTTTGGCAAAAAATAAAATAAAATTAGAGGGTCCTTTTCTTTATAATATTCTGTTTTGGGCTCTAAGCCCATTAGTCAAAACATCCTCTAATCGTTGTGCGCATTTTAACTAAACTACGCACACCGCTGAAATTAAAACTATCCCTAAAATGCTATAAATATATCAAGAGTTGGCGCGCATTTGCAATTTTACTTCGCAAATAAAAAATGGAAGAAGACGGAGGAGAGAGATCAAGCATTGTGATCGGCCTAATAGAAAACAGAGCCAAAGAGGTAACAATAGTTAATAATAATAGTATATTGCGTTTGTTTGCGAGAAAACGCGAGAAACTGAAAGAAAAATCACTAGAAACTTGTGTAATTTAACACACAAATTTTACTTTTCTGACTTGAATTTTGAATTTAAATTTAGATTTTGAGTTTATGATGTGTATAGATTTTAGGAAGGTGAAACTGAGGAATGATGATATATAATAACCTAAATTTGTAGATTAATAGTATTTGAGTAATTTAATTGAAAAAGGTGGGAATGGCTGCATTTGACTTGAGGACAGCATCACTGCATCTTTCACAATATATAGAAACAAGTAGCTCTTACCAGAACACAAAAACCCTATTGCAATTCTATGATCCTACGGTTGTCATTGTTCCTCCAAATAAACTGGCTCCTGATGGAATGCTTGGCATTTCTGAATTGATCAATCGATTCTATGCTTCTTCAGTCAAAAAGGTCAGATTTCCTTCATAAAATCACACTTGTTTAAATTATATTATATGTATATGTTAAATGTTCATAACTTCATGTCCGCTTAATCTTTTCTTTTTCTTTTTTTTTTTGTGCAGGTTGTAATGGCCCGCGGTTGCTTTGATGACACCAAGGTCAATTACCCCAGAAACTTCTGTATACTTTTGTAACAAGATGCTGAAATAATACGTGTTGATGCTTTTCTATTTTTGTTTTTATGTTTTTATTTTATGGCAGGGTGCGGTATTAATTAAAAATTTAGCAGCCAAGGAACCTTCAGCCCTTGGTCTGGATACATACTATAAGCAATATTATCTCTGCTTGGCTGCTGCTGCAGCTACAATAAAATGGTACCTTCTCAACTATTTCTATAATTCTATTGCTGATGTTTCTTAAATTTTATTTTAATTGAAATCTACTTATATTTTAATACATTAATACGTTTTATTTCCTATTGCTTGAAGTATATAAACAAATTTGAGTACATTTATTTATTTATTATTTAATTCTATACACGTGTTTTAACTGCCTTATGTGCAGGACGGAAGCTGAGAGAGGGGTCATTGTTACAAACCATTCATTGTTGGTATGTACTTCTCAATTGCAAGTATGCTCCTTCTGTTCCCAGTGGAAAATTATTAACATGCTAGTTCTATTGCCTGCATTTCTCTCTCTTGAAATGACGCTAACGTGATCATATGTCAGACTAAGTTGATTGATTATTTCATTTATTTGATACACTGTTGAGTACCTGTGTTTTTTCCCCTTTTTCACTAGGCATGCTTATGATGGAGTTGCAAATACCTCTTTTTTTTTGGGCAGTTAACTTTAGTATTGACTCTCACAACACCTTTCTTTGCCAAGATACCCTGGATTCTGTGCCATTTATATTGATTATCACCCACTGCTTCAACTAACTGAAAGACCTTTCACGAAAGCCAGATCTAACAAATCTTGCAAAGAGTGAATTATTATTGTCAATAATCTCAAATATAGTCAGTCCATTTCATGATAGGATTTTGTTATTTCACTCGAATGTATCCTGAAATTCTTAACTTTTGCAACTAATCCAAAAACATCCACATCCTTCCCTTTAGTGTCAAATTTGGTTTGCACTTTAAAATTCAATTGAGCTTGTAATGGTCGCTATGTAGAATTATATCTCAAATGCTTGTAATTAATTGTTTTCCCATAGAACTTCACATGCAGGCATCCTTACAATATATGCAATCAAGAATTCTGACCTTTATTTCTGGAATTATGTCAGGTTACTTTTAATGGTTCATTCGACCACATGAATGTTGATGCGACTAGGTAAATTTTGCTTTTCTTCTGAATGCCTGTCTCAATTTCTAGGGTATTATGTGTCAGCTTTGGATGATGGTAAAAGTGCACCTCATCTGGGAGAAATTCTAGAAGAAATTCAAACCATGTTTGATATTCTGTTTGCATTATTTCTCAAAAGTTTTTAGTTGAAATTTTATGGCAGCGTCCAGAACTTGGAAATCATTGAGCCACTTCACTCTTCACTTTGGGGCACAACCAACAAAAAAAGAAGTCTATTCCATATGCTTAAGACGACAAAAACCATAGGAGGGTATGTGAATAATCTTATACATGTTGTATACAGCATGTCACAGCATATATTGGAGCTCACGTACAGAAGCAAAAGCTGGATAATCATTTCTCATGTAAAATTTGGAAAGTGATTTTGAGTTGGAATTCTTCTCCAGGACTAGACTTCTACGCGCCAATCTATTGCAGCCTTTAAAAGATATTGACACTATCAACACCCGTCTTGATTGCCTGGTTAGTGTTAGATTCTGCTTTCTCAAATTTTTAGAATTGAGCTATGGTGAATTTTATTCTATCATTAAGATTGAGAGATTTTTTTCGAGAGCTATCGCGTATTATTTGTAAGCGTCATCTGCTGTTCACATTTACAGCACACTTGAGAAAATAGGGAGACTACAAAGAATGTGGCCATGCTGTGGTTGGAGATTTTTAAGGACTATTGTGTGCGTGAACCCACATTTGATGGTCACACTCAGAACCATGTAAAAGGAATAGAGGGGCAGATAGAGAAGAGAAAATAAAGGAAAAGATGGACCTTCAATGTTACTGTAATGTTGGTTCTTCTATAAAATTAGTAAATTTAGAAAGGACTGCTTAAGCCTTGTGCATCTGTGTTGGACAATTGTTGCAAGTTAGATCATAAACAAAATTGGTGACATCAGGTTATTGGTCTGGGTAAATTCCTTTAGTAGGCTGCACAAGTTATTCCTCAGCATTTCAAACCAAAAGACCTGATATGTATTGTTAAATTTTATTTGGTAACAATTTCAGTTTAAATTTGGTTTTTTCTTGAATTTCACTGAAGGGACAGCGTGGACGCCTGTCTTAATCTCTTCCAAAATGATTTGGTTTCAGGATGAATTGATGAGTAATGAACAGCTTTTCTTTGGACTCTCCCAGGTTCTGCGGAAGTTTCCTAAAGAGACGGGTAGGCAAAAAATCTAATTAAGAAGTAGCAACAGAATTGATACGTCTCCTTTGCTCCTGAGCACAGGGTGTTTGTTGATGATAAATTGTATGCGACTGATCTCGCTCATGCTCTTCGTTCAGATAGAGTGCTCTGCCATTTCTGCTTTAAGCCAAAGAAAGTTACAAATGAGGTTTTGGGTGTTGATAATGCTAGAAAGAGCCAGGTGTTGATATCAAGTATCATTCTACTTAAAACTGCTTTAGACGCATTGCCTTTACTCTCAAAGGTGAATTTTTGTCTTTCATTGTCCTTATGATTTTCTCTGAATTCAAGTACATTTTAAAATGTTGATGCTTTTAAACATTTCAGGTGCTTAAAGATGCCAAAAGCTTTCTTCTTTCTAATGTTTACAAGACTCTATGTGAAAATGAAAAATATGATTCTATCAGGAAAAGGTATATTGCAATCTAGTTGCTGAATTATCGGAATATAGCATCCGGTTTGATTTTCCAAGTCTTAGTTAGCTTTGGCCTGAATAATTGAACATGAGCTACTTATCATTAAAAGACGAGAGAAATTATTCTGGCCGAAGTATCCTGTGTCAAAAATAAAAAATGTAGGTCTACCATACATTGCCCATTCATTTATTTGAAGCTTTAGAATAGTGCATTTTTCTTGCTATAGTTCTGTCACTTACTCACTTCTGACAAAAGCATTTCAACGATTCTGTTTGCGTTACACTTGCATCTATTGGGCATTCCTGCTTCATAACAGCCCTTTTAACCTTCCACTGAAGAAGATGAGCACACTGTTACATTCTTGTCCAATCTGATTAACACTGAGTAACTATAAGCTACACCATTTTCTTTTCCCTGAAAAACCTCTCCTTTTGTTTTACTCCTAAAGAATTGGGGAGGTGATAGATGAAGATGTGCTTCATGCGCGGGTTCCTTTTGTTGCCCGGACACAACAGTGTTTTGCTGTCAAGGCTGGAATTGATGGGCTTCTGGATATTGCACGGAGAACATTTTGTGACACCAGTGAAGGTTCTATCATCTAGGATCCTTAGACTTTCTTTTTTAACAAATTTTCATCTGCTCATATTCTTCCTGTTCTTGTTGTTACCTAATTAAATATGACAGCTATACATAATCTAGCAAACAAGTACCGAGAGGAGTTCAAGATGCCAAATTTGAAACTTCCTTTTAATAACAGACAAGGCTTTTACTTTAGTATTCCACATAAGGACATACAGGGAAAGTTTCCAACCAAGTTTATTCAGGTTGTAGCATAATATCCTTTCTCTACATATTCACAATAAAATACTCATCATCTATTCAAAATTCTTGTGTAATTCAGGTCTTGAAACATGGAAACAATGTGCACTGCTCCACTTTGGAACTCGCCTCTGTAAGTTTCATCTTCATTGAGTTAATGTGTTCCTCAATATGAAATTTACTAATTCAGTTTGATGATATTACCATTTCACATTCCATTTGATGCCATCTAAGTATGCTGCTGCATATTAAACTGCAGTTACATTTGTTTTCCTATTGATGGAATTATTATAGACTGCATTCTGATCTTTGTTGATGAATTCAGCATGTTAAATATTATGATGCTTATTGATTGTCAAACAGAATTCCATAACAAAGTTTTGTATACAAACTATAGGAAAATATATTGTCTGAGTCTAGGAACCTGATCGCTGACTGTTTAATCTTAGATGGACATCCAGAGCTAGAATTTTGTTCAGATTGGTTTAGGAATTAACGATGGTATTGTTTGTGACATAATAAAGAAAATAAATATGCCAACCGGATCATTCGTGAGAGACCGATCCAAATGATAATTTGTCTTTCTTCATCCTGTAACGGTCCAGTTAATGACCGGATTATTCTTTTCTTTTAAAATTTTTAACTTTGATACTTTAATGTTGGTTAATAGTTATTTTATAAGAGTTGGTTGTTTCCTGTTTCATAATTCCTTTCTGACTTCGATTTATCACAAAGCAAAACAATAAACATGAACTTAATACGCAATGCTGTTGATAAAAAGATGGGTCGTGTCAAAGCTTAGTAAGCTTAGACTTGCATGATTATGAGTCATTATATTCTCACTAGAAGTAAAGGCTTTTATACATTACTTGTACATTCAATTAAAGTGGCTGTATCCTGAGAAAGTTCTCATTGATTTCTGCTCTGTTGCAATAAATGGTGCAGTTGAATGTCAGAAATAAGTCTGCAGCTGAAGAGTGCTATATAAGAACAGAAGTTTGCCTTGAAGGTTGTGCTAGCATCCTGTATGACCTTCAAATGTTTGTTTATACTTTATTTATTCCTTCATGATGGGCACTTATTGGCGTTTTCTCAGTAAACCATAATTGACATCTTGATATTTTAGCTAGTTACTACTCCCCCTGTCCCAAAAAAGTTGCTAAATTTGACCATTTCACAAAGATTAAGAAAAACAATAATGTCTTATAATTTTTCATTTTTGCCCTTTGATTGGAATAAGAAAAAATACATCGAAATTTTCACAAGTGTCATTAATAAGGACATGTAAGGAAGATTAAGTGACTAATATTGAAACATAATAACTTTTTTGGGACATAAAAAGGGGTCAAATTAAGCAAGATTTTTGGGACAGAGGGAGTATATTGAAACTTGAAAGTCATTGCTGGATAAATCTAAGTCAAATTAACTGGTTACATGTCAGTGTCATACACTTGTCAGGGTGGTCTTTTGGTCATGTTTATTTAATTAGCTGAAGAGAGGAAAAGCCATTTATGTGGTGCCTGTGAGTTTTTAGTAGAAAAAAATAAATGTATTACTAGAAATAATAAGTTAATTACTATTGTATCAAAAAAAAAAAAAAGAAAGTTCATTACTATTGGGGTTTATCAATTTTCTCTACAGAAGTAGATCTTCTCGATTGATTTTATCATAATTTCTTATGAATGCTTTATATGTTGGCGAGCTATAAAATTTTAAGCCTCTCATTTTATACGTTTCTAGCAAATCTTACAACTTTAAAACGGTGGTGATTGTTTCTAACACAGTAAATCTTACTTTTATGCACCCTTTGAAGATCAACTGAAGCCCATCATGTGGCGAATATAAAGCAACATAAAAATAAAGTTACTCTAGATGCACCACTTCAAAATATTTTAATTTCACGTCTGGGAAAACCTGAATAATATTTATGCAGCGTCTGTCTTTCTATTGTTGTGGCCTGAAGGTCATTAATATTACTCTTCATTACAAGTGTACTTGCCTATCACTATCGGAATCCAACTTCTGGTACCATTTACCAATACTAGATTATAAAGGTATAATGTTTTGATCAACTAGCAGAACTGGGTATTAGTGGGACACGTTTTCTTGGCATGGTCACTACTTTCTTTGCTCTGTATGCATGCCACATTTTTGCTTATAATTTATGGTAATTTCTCTTGATTTTTCAGCTCTATTGGATGCTATAAGGGAGGATGTCTCTGCACTTACACTGCTTGCAGAGGTTTTATGCCTTTTAGATATGATCGTTAATTCATTTGCTCATACAATTTCAACTAAGCTCGTTGACCGGTATACTAGACCAGAATTCACAAGTAAGCAATTTCCATGTTCTACCAGTAATATCTTGTGAATTTTTGAGGTGATTGAACATGAGTAATAATTTGCTAAACTGGCAGGTAGTGGTCCATTGGCAATTGATGCTGGCAGACACCCCATTCTGGAAAGCATACACAATGATTTTGTTGTAAGCAAATTTATCTTTACATTACTTGCTTGCTTCCAAATTATGCAGTCGTTTCTGATTAGAGTCAAGGTCTGAAGGTCAGGTCCAGTGCAATCAACAGCATAAGAAAAAAAATCAAGAAAATATGAAAATCAATGTATAGATACCAGCCCTCCTTTTCTTTTAATAGAGTACTTTTTATGCTTGTTCTTATGTAGAAGCCACCTTTCGTTGTACTGACTTCGTGCATTAGGATTCTTGAAAGTGATCGATGGCTCTTTTTGCAGCCCAACAATCTCTTTATTTCAGAAGCATCAAACATGGTTATTGTAACAGGTCCAAACATGTAAGTGATGCTCTATTTAAAGTTGCTCCTGCCCTAAACTTGAATCTATCTGTGCATTGTATGATTTCTTCTGAAATTGTAATGGATATCCTTTTGAGCATTTGGATTTTAAAGTGCGACCACCCCAATATAAGTGCTTCGTTTTTTTATTCCTTCCAACCTGCATCTTTCCAGGTGCCATAGTAATTTTCCTTTTTTTCATTCTAAACAAGCAAATCAGAAGAAACCCTTCTAGATATGCATGGATACTTTCAAGTAATATTTTCATTTTACAATCGAGTGGCTTCAGATTATTCTTCCAGAAAGTCAAATAATGGGTGTGGTGCTGAAAAAGTCAACTTTGGTAATGATCTCACGAAATTGCAAAAAAACATAGTGGATGATTTGCTAGTGTAGCTTTAGTTTTGGGTCAATTTGAAGGTGCATTTAGCTTTGGCCACACAACTGAGTAGCCCCTTCTACCACATCCCCCTCCCCTCCAAAATGAAACCCCATACAATCTGGACAAGGGATCTCTGACCTGGAATTTCAGGTTTTCACCATGAGCACATAGTCCTTTGGGGTCTGTGCTTTTAGTGTTCAAGAGCTGACATATGCTGAGAATCCAGTTGGGGTAAGAGGCAATGAAGTGCTAAATTCTAGTCACGTCACCTGGAGTAATTGCCTTTTCTTTCCATATTGGGACATTACCTTTCAGTGTTTCTGGAGTCTTCACATTCATTTTTTACATGTGCTCACGAAGGCATCACACTATGGATTTTATATTTTCTGCAGGAGTGGAAAGAGCACTTATCTGCAACAAGTTTGTCTTATTATCATTTTGGCTCAGATCGGTTGCTATGTTCCTGCACGCTTCTCAACGATAAGGGTAGTTGATCGTATATTTACAAGGATGGGTTCAGTAGATAATCTTGAATCAAACTCTAGCACGGTAAAACAACAGTTTTAAATCTTTAAAACACTTATCCCTTGCCTTACTATATAATATTTACCCAAATCCCAACAAAAATTATTTCTCCAAAATGTAATTTAAGTCGAAGATAGAGCCACTTCAACTCTTTCCGCAGCCTCAAAAAGTGTGAAGTGGATCTATCTTTCACTTAAATGTAGATGTCAAATAGTTTCTATTTAATTATCCGGCAAAGAATTTAACTAAGATAGTTGTGACTCGGCCCAGAAGAAACGTAGATCATCTCTATCAAGAGCAATTCATGAGAAGTTTACTTATATTTTCTGTTCTCGAAAACAAGGGTGCTGCAGCTATTTGTTGTTCATCTAATTACACAGGAGCAGCTTGGATCATAACTTCTTCACTAGTGGAGTGTTTGCCTTTTTGTTTTCATTATAAAAAATAATTATTTGATAGTTTAGTTTCATCATTCAATGTACTGATGAAAAATAAACAATTCAAATGCTTTGGAAACTACTAGGAAACAATATGAAAGTTCTAATATAGATGTTGAATGTTTTTTGGGATGACTTTTGCTAGTGAAGTGATCAAAAATTCGGAGTAGCCTTTTAGAAGGTCACAAGGTGGTGCACGTTTATGTATCTTGTGTGAAGGTCTTTGGTGTGGTAGAATTTAATTAATCTCTGTCCTTACATGTGTTTGTGTTTCGCAAATCAGAATCATTGAATAGTTTCAATACTGTAAGCAAATCTAACTATTTATATAAAGATACTTTGCCATTACTTTAAGCTAACTATGAATCATTTCCAATACTGGCGACTCTATATGCCGTGTGTTACGCACAAATTTATTTTTGTACTGTTGAATTGACAATTGATTGGTTGGTAGCCCAATTACATGGAGACCAAAAGCTTCATCTTTTACAATGCCTTCTATTGTATTGGTCTCAGTTTAACAACACTGGGAACTCTTAAGAAGAAAGATCCAATTTCTTGCTTTTTTTACAATGCAAACTATACATGCATCGTGTGGCTTTGATAGGAAGAAACCTTATCACACTCTCGTTTTGCATTGGCTGCAGTTTATGACAGAGATGAAAGAGACAGCTTTTATCATGCAGAATGTCTCCCAGAGGTGAAATATTATAAAACCTTACTAGTCACTACCAAGAAATGTGAATAATAAGTTGAATACATTACTTTCTCTGTTAACAGAAGCCTGATCATCATGGATGAGCTTGGGAGAGCTACTTCTTCCTCTGATGGATTTGCCATTGCCTGGAGCTGCTGTGAGCATTTGTTATCACTCAAAGCGTAATTACTCATCTTTTCTTGCATCTCTTGCCTATGTATGGCTACATTCTGGTTGAAGATCTAATTACTATTGGATCTAAAGAGTAGATTAGCTTGAAGTTGCATGCCCATTGCAGCCCTGCTGCTAGAATCATTCAACATCTTTTATATTTAATGTTGCCAGTAGCAGTCAATGGTACTCGATTTTTGCAATTTCCCATTTGATAAAATGGCCGACTTATACTGCATCCTGGTCCAGTAAATCGTACTACAGCACTAGCGTTCTCTAGCTGACATGATCTTAGAGCAAGTCCAACAATCCTCCTTGTTTCACTCCTCAAAATATTATAAACAATATAATATTTGTCTCGAAATTTGTGTATATTCTACTTTTTACCATCTATTCAAATAAATAATTCATTTATTTACCTTGAAAAATACAATTTTTTTAGGACTTCAATAGTTGCTCCATGACTTTGGCAACCTACATCTCATTTTTCTCTAAAACAACTAGCCAACACAATTTTCAAGACATAACTTCAAAAAAAATCACTATTCCAACAAAGGAAATAGAGAATAAAATAGCTAGTCTTTTGGACTTGCTCTTAGAGCAAGTTCAATAGGCTCCTAGGCATGGCTCTATATTTCCTTTGGCGTAATAGTAGTTTTTTTTTGAAATTGT
>CANYLF011047450.1:0-13150 GCA_948193215.1 Bocquillonia castaneifolia
TTCCTATAAATTATGCACACATTCACATTAAAGAAATACAATGAAACGGGTCTGTAAAAGTTAGGTAGGTTTTGATTTTTATAATGCTTTCAAAGTTTTATTGTCTTTTACATGCTAATTAACCATCCTCACCAATTCTTCCTTCTCACCGTTAAATAACAACCCTGCATTCATTTCTTCACTAAATATTTCAACGCTCCCGAAGCAACGTTTATTTCTAATATATATAAATGTGTATATATATGTACTTTATAGGGGTAATTATTCTTTACCCTCTGAGGTTTGGTGTATTCCATTTTTTACCCCATGTGTTTTTAAAAAATAATTTTTTTTCATTCCTTTATTTTGCTAAATTTTACCTTATCCCCCTTTTGTTAAAAATTTTGTTAGTTAAACTATTATTTACCTCCTATAGTTTGTTTTATTATACCAGTTACTCTTTTAACTTTTATTAAATTTGTATAAAAACACTATAAATTATTAAATACACTTAAAATTGAATACATACATACATACATAATACAAATTTATATGTCATAATTTATTATCATTTGAAATTTCAAAATTTAATAATTAAAATATACAAAATATTATTTTTTTAAATTAAATTATTAATAAATTTTATAGATTAAAATAGAATGAATTAACATGTACATTTATAAAATTTTTTCATATTTTAGTTCTTGATAGAGTAGGCCCAAGAGTCCAACAAAAGCCCAAAGGCAAGTCACAACTAAACACTCTCACAACCCCACTAAGACACCTAGCAACCCTCCAAAGTGACACGTCGCACATAGAGACACTATAAATACTCAAGATTCTACAAGTAAAGGATTCAAACTTCTAACTCATTAATTACTACATTAATACCCAAACTAACTTGAGCGTCGGAGTGAGACCCGAGACACTTGTCCCGCCCGACCTTTCTCCTCTTTGTGCAGGACCGACTCAAGAAGACCGACACATCCAGGCCCCAGGACTAACACGAACCATCAACACAACAGCCCAAGAATACAGACTAGACCACAACACAAATCTAACCTAGCACAATCCTGTCGGCTCCATCATTTGGTTCTGTTGTCGGGAAACGAAAACAATCTAACCGATGGATCCTAGAGACGGTGCCTCGACCTCAATCGAAGAAGACCTACCGACTGGAAACCCTAACCAAGATAACCAAAACAATGTTGTACCACCCTTAGAAGCTACACCACCGCCAATATGGCAACAATTAGCCAAAGCAATGGCAGACCTACAAGCATAAATGCAGATAGTAATGGCACAACTACAGACCCCGGTCACACCGGCTAATCAGAATGTTAATGTAATAGAGACACCTCAAATAATTACTCCAGAGGTCGGCAAAGAAGGAGAAGATGCCAGCAAACAGAATAAAAGAATGAGAAGAAGTCTCGGCAAGGATTTCAAAGAAGTGGAGTCATCTAAAGATCCTCATGAAAATGAGCCGTAAGGAAACCTCGATAGTAGCAAAATAAAGCGCAGACATAAGAAAGCTGCATCATAAGAGGACAAGATCCGACTCGTGATGACTGAAATGATAAAGGACCTGAAGATGGAAGCTACTCAAACACCCCGACCATTCGAAGCTAAAAACTCACCGTTGACTAGAAATCCTAACTACTCCACTGCCAAGAAATTTCAAAGTTCCCACCTTTGACTCCTTTTCCGACATGGGATGCCCGAAAACACATACCACCAAGTTTGTAAATTATATGCAAATTTATAACGCTTCTAACAGACTCCTTTGTAAAGTTTTGCCAACCACCTTGGTGGGCATGGCTCAGAAATGGTATAGCAAGTTGCCACCAGGATCAGTCACTACCTGGAAGGATTTATCGACCAAACTCATCCTCAGATTTTTCCCAAATATTCCACCTAAGAGAAGCCCAGAGCAACTCTATCAGTGCCGATAGAAGGATAATGAATCACTAAAGGATTACCTGGAGCGATTCAATAATGAAGTCACCAAGATAGACGATTTGAACATTGACACAGCTATTCAAGCTTTGAGAAGGGGCACCACTATGGGACGGCTAACAGACAAAATCTATTCAAAGCCACCCAAGACTTATCAAGATTTGATGATGATGGCTCAAAAGTGTGTCAGTGTTGATAATGGGAGACGTTACAGGAAAATAGAGAAAGAAGAAACTGAAAAAAAAGGGAAAGAAAAGAAGGAAGACAAGCCAAAGACGCAAATCCAACCAGCCCATACCAGCAGATAGAACTATCGCCCTTACAGCACTTTCAGCAGGCCCTACCGGTATAATCAAGACAGGAGAGAAAGTTTCACTCCTCTGAACCAATCAAGAACGAATGTCCTGATGTGGATAAAAGATAGCCAGACTCCATACAGTCGTCCAAGGCTAATGATCCAAAGGTCAAGGAATACTAGTCATTTTTGTAAGTTTCATGAAGACTACGGGCACGATACAGAAGATTGCTTTGAGTTAATAAGGGAAATTGAAAGACTAATAGAGACAGGAGCCCTGAAGAAATTCACAGCCCCAGCTAAAGAAGCACAACCGATAAACCCATCAAAGGAAACTCAAGCAACTGCCGACCCCAAAGGAAAGGTTGTCTTGAGGAAGGTACATGTCATCATAAGTGGAGAATCATGCTCAGCCGCAATAAAAAAGAGATCAAGAGCAGAGGTCATGAGTATAAACGCCACTAAACATGCCAGAAATGGACCAGACCACCCATCTCCAGTCATCACTTTCAGCCCTGATGATGGAACACATGTCCAAGCACCTCATAGTGATGCTTTGGTTATTGAAGCCATCATAGATAATTACGTGGTCAGGCGCATACTGATAGATGAAGGAAGCTCCATCAACCTGATCACGTAGACAGCATACAAACAGATGGGAGGATCTCAGTTAAGTATGAAACACTGTCCCATATCGGTCTCAGGTTTGAGTGGCGCACCCATTCATCCCATAGGGTTAATCGAACTTATAGTAGAATTCGGAAGGGACCAGTCACACAGCAAGGAGATCAAAACCTTCTTTAACGTCATGGACATGCCTCTAGCGTACAATGCAATCCTTGGGCAACCATACCTCTGTGACTCATGAGCAGTAACATCAATCTGGTACTTGACAGTGAAAATTCCAAAGGGTACAGGCGTGGTGGTAGTAAAGGGAGATCAAGAAGCAGCAAAGGCATGCTATGTAACAGCCATGACAGAGGCACTCCCAATTGAAGAAATACTAAAGATCGAGATGAAAGAACAATTGAACCAGTGGGAGAGATAAAAATAGTGAAACTGACAGAAGGAAAAGAAGTCAAAATTACAGTAAAATTTGACGGCCTGAAAGCGCTCGTTATCTATAAGTTAAAGCGGTATACAAAACTCTTTGCCAGTTTAGCTTCAAAAATAATAGGCGTTGACCCATCAATAGCATCTCATGCCCTAATAGTGGATCTCAATGTTAAGCCGGTAGCTCAAAAGAAAAGGCCAATGTCAGCCGAGAAAGAAAAGGCGGCTGCAGAAGAGGTAGACAAACTGGAAAAGGTAGGGTTCATAAAAGAAGTGAGATACACAAAATGGTTGTCTAATGTTGTCATGGTGAAAAAATCAAGCGGGAAATACAGGATGTGCGTCGACTTCATCGACCTTAACAAAGCTTGCCCCTAAGACAACTACCCACTTCCCATTATTAATAGACTTGTCAATTCTACCACCTGTCATGAACTCATTAGCCTCATTGACATGGCCTAAGGATACCACTAGATTCCCATGAAGTAAAAAGACGAAGAGAAGACAAGCTTTATTACCCACAAGAACACTTACTACTACAAAATGATGCCTTTCGGTCTGAAGAATGCAGAGGCAACCTACCAAAGGCTGATGAATCTCATGTTCTAAGAGCTCATTGGAGAGGTAGTAGAAGTGTATGTAGACGACGTTATTGTAAAAAGTAAGAAGAAAGAAAACAACCCATCCGATTTGGAAAAAGTATTCCAGATCCTTGAAAGTTTTAACATGAAGATGAACCCAGATAAGTGCACCTTCGGAGTCACAGCAGGGAAGTTTCTGGGATGCATGGTGTCAAGTAGAGGAATAGAGGCAAATCCCGAGAAAGTTCAAGCAATCATTAACATGCAACCACCAAAAACAATCAGGGAAGTTTAAATCCTCAATGGAAGAATCACAACACTTGAAAGATTTATCTCGAGCTCTACCAGAAGATGTTTACCTTTCTACCGCAGCCTCAAAAACATCAAGCAATTCAAATGGGGAGATGACTGCCAGCAAGCATTCGAAGATCTCAAAAAGTTCTTAATTACACCACCATTAATCAGCCGGCCCATACCAGGTGACACCTTGTTCTTGTACTTATCAGCATACAAAGAGGTAATGGCGTCAGTGCTCATCTGAGAGGAAGGGTTAGAACAGATGCCCATCTATTACATCAGCAAAGCGCTGAGGGATGCAGAGCTCCGATACCTGATGGTTGAGAAATTGGTAGTCGCACTAGTCACTACCGCCGAAAGACTGAAGTATTACTTTCAAAGCTATCCAGTAATAGTGAGAACTGACCTGCCATTGAGAAAAGTTATGCAAAGACCTGAGTTCTCTGGAAGATTGGTAAAATGGTCAATGCAATTAGGAGACTATGGAATTTAGTATGAAGTAAGGAAGGCAATGAAGGCCTAGGTATTGGTAGATTTCATTGTAGAAAGCACCGGAGGGGCAGAGGTGACACCTTACAAAGCACGGTCTTGGAAATTCTCGGTTGATGGAGCAAAAAACGAGCATGGAGCTAGAATCGGGGTGGTCCTAAGAGGTCCCGACAAGGTTGTCATCAAGTATGGACCTCGAATCCGCTTTGACATCACAAACAATATAACTGAATATGAAGCCTTGTCGGTGAAATTGGGTTTAGTAGAAGAAGTCAAGGCAGAAGACCTCAAGATAATCAGTGATTCCCAGTTGGTGGTGAACCAAGTGACGAGAGAATTTCAAGTAAAGGATGAAACATTAAACAAGTATTTGGCCAGAACCAAAGAATTACTATCAGTAGTAGAAAAGAACAAGGGACGGTGGGTCATTCAACAAGTGGACAGAAGTGAAAATGAGGAGGTAGATCTGATCACCAAGTTTGCCTCAGTAGGAGGACTGGTGTATCGCAGCATGGAAATGAAGGAGGAACTTCAACAAAGGAGCATTGACACACCCCAAGTATTCTTCATCCGAGAGAGAGACAACTGGATGAGCCCCATTATCAACTATTTAGAGAATGGCGTTGTCCCGAAGGATCCTCAAGAAGCAAGACGACTGATCAAATAGGCGAGCAACTTCGCCTTTTACAAGGGAGTGTTGTACAGAACATCGATGTCACACCCTTGGTGCCGATGCGCAACCAGGACAGAAGGGAAGCAGATCTTGGAGGAAATCCATGAAGGAATTTGTGGAGCCCATCAAGGATACAAGACCGTCAAGAGGAAGGAAGAATTGCAAGGATATTACTGGCCAACAATGGAAGAGGAAGCCAAGGAGTTGGTGAAGAGGTGTGATAAATGCCAAAGACATGCCGACAAGATCCATGTACCTGCAAGTGAAAGAAAATCAGTCAACAGTCCCTGGCAATTCTCAACCTGGGGCATGGACATACTCGGACCTTTTCCCAAAGCAGCGGGGTAGAAAAAGTTCTTATTAGTAGCAGTAGATCACTTCACTAAGTGGGTAGAGGCGGATGTAGTGGCAACCATAACAGCCACAAAGGCAGAAGATTTCTTCTTCAAGGAGGTCATAATAAGATTCGGCCTCCCTCACATGCTTATAGACAATAGAAACCAGTTTGACTGCCAAAGATTCCATGATTTTCTATGAAAGAATGGAGATAAAGCACAAGTTTGGATCTGTGTCATATCCCCAAACCAATGGCATGACCGAAGTCACCAACCGTAACCTCCTCACAGGCTTAAAGAAGAGGCTAGATGAAGCAAAGGGAAACTGAGGAGAGGAACTTTACCCAGTGCTTTGGGTCGAAAGAACTACACCAAAAAGGCCATCGAAGAAACACCATTCAGCCTAGCTTACGGGATGGAAGCAGTAGTGCCAGTTGAGTTAGGAATCCCCTCCTACAGAGTAGCCAATTGCAACCCCGACTCCAACGATGAACAAATCATGATTTGCAAAGAGATGCTTGAAGAAAGGAGGCATGCCGCTGCTATAAGAGCTGAAGCATATTAAAGAGAACCCGCCAAATATCATGATAGAAAGGTTAGACCAAGGGAGTTCAAAAAAGGAGAGCTAGTCCTTAGAAATGCTGAGATTGGTAGAGGAAACGTTGGTGTTGGAAAACTCCAATGTAATTGGGAAGGTCCCTACTAGATTTCAAAAGCAATGAGAAATGGCGCCTATTATTTGATAGACATGGACGGCACCCCACTCCCGAGAGCATGGAATGTGCAACATCTCAAAAAATACTATCAGTAGAATGTATCACCTCTAACACATTGAATCAATGAAATACTTTTGCAACAAATGTCTTTACTTTTAAGTATCTCTAACGGGAACCTTACCCGTCTCGATAGCAAGTCTGAAACGGACAATAACTTAGCCCCGAAGAGGCCCAAAACCTTTATAATGGGAACCTTACCCGTCTCGATGGCAAGTGAGTCTGAAAAAGATAATAACTTAGCCCCTAAGAGGCCCAAAACCTCTCTAACGGGAACCTTACCTATCTTAATGGCAAGTGAGTCTGAAATGGACAATAACTTAGCCCCTGAGAGGCCCAAAACCTCTCCAATGGGAACCTTACCCTTCTCGATGGCAAGTGAGTCTAAAATGGACAATAACTTAGCCCCTAAAAGGCCCAAAACCTCTCTAACGGGAACCTTACCCATCTCGACGGCAAGTGGTATGAAATGAACAATAACTTAGCCCCTAAGAGGCCCAAAACCTCTCTAACGAGAACTTTACTCGTCTCGATGACAAGTGAGTCTGAAGCAGACTAACCCCTAAGAGGCTTAAAACTTCTCTAACGGGGCCTTATTCGTCTCAAGGGCTAGCAAACCTGTAGTGGGCATACTTCGCCTTTGGGGAAACCCAAAATCCCTCTAACGAGATCACGATCCGCCTCAAAATAAGCAGGTATGAAATAAAAATAGTAACTCCCACGAGACCTAAAATCTCACCGAAAGGAACCTCACCCGGTTTGATAAGAGCAAGCATGAAAATGCATAAGGTTTGTTCGCCACAAAGTAGGCGACTAAAGCAAGAACACTAGTCATAGCAAGTCATAAAAACAGAGGGCAAAAATAAAGCAGCTATAAAAAGAATATTGAAATAATGACAATGTATTAATATCCCTCTGAAAATTACAGTATGAGTTAGCTGATAAAATAAACAGCTAACTGGAAGATAAATAAATACAAGTAAACACCCCCTATAAATAGCTATGGAAGGACAAAATGGCCGAGATCCAATAACCCCCAACACACGACACAGCTGCCAGCACCCAAAGGTTCAAACGGTACCCAAAATAGCTAAAACCCAAAGGTAAGATAAAATAGACAACACAACAGCTTGATCATACTAATGTATCCAGAGCATCATAAATGAAGAAGAAAATTATAACCAACTGTTCAAAATGATGCTATTGACGCCACAATTAATCACGCTAATGGGTGGATGGTATCAAAGGAAACAGAAGATAACTATTCAACAAATGAGCCTTAAATTGTGAAAGGAAACATGAGATATGTATTCAATAAATGAGCCTTAAATTGCAAATGAGACATCAGGATGCAGGAGCTTCCCTAGTATGGGTAGATGGAGTAGACGGAAAAGAACGCTTATGCCAAGAAGGAAGTCGGACAGGAAATTCGCTAGACTCCGAGGCCTTTTTCTTGGCAGTTTCAAGATCGGTAGATATATGATCTACGAGTTGGGCAAACTAAACGTCTAAGAAGTCAGCAGCATTAGCAGATTGCCCAAGATGCATTTGCAAATAACGCCTCTTTACCTCCACCATAGCCTGAGTCAGACTCAAAACCATTATTTTCCCTAGCACTTAGATCTTGTCTCATTGCGTCTGGATGCAAGTTATGGCATCTTGAGTAGTCTCAGAATAGTAACTCCTTTCGGCATTAACGGAACTCTCAGAATGATCCAGCCTCTACTCAAGATCTCACACCTGAACGGCTAAGGCCTTCCTCTCGACTTCTGAGGATTCCAAGTCCTTCTTTAAGCACTGTATCTGGTCATCGTGACTCCTTAAAGATCGCTGAGCATCTTCCTTCCATGCTAACAGGTCATCATAAGACTTCTAAAAATGGATGTTAGACACATTCATTTAATTAAGGAGAGCGCCCATTGTCTCAGCGTAGTCTTGATGCCCCTTCATCGAGCCTAGGAGACCATCATCTACAAAGTACACCTCGATTAAATAACTTGAACATAAAGGATGGGAGTCAATTGAAAGCAAACACTCACCAAGAAGCCTCTTGAAGTAGTCATGGATATGAAGTCCGATGGACCTCAACGGACTGACAGGGAGACTAACATGCTCAGTAGCAGCGAGATTGAATTCACTGTCAGAAAGCTCAATAGCCTCGCGCAACTGCTGATCCCCTTTGCCAGGAGACTGCACACTCTCCTCCTGGCCCTTAGGAGGCTGCACGCTCTTCTCCCGATCTCCTTTCTCCTGGTCTTTTCCACCCCTTTTCTTCTTCTTCGTAGGCGGATCACCGGTCGGATCCCCTCCTTTCCTTTTACCAGTGTCAGCAGGAGCACGAACGGTCAAGGTGTCTTTAAGAGGAGGATCATAATTTCCTGCCATCTCTTCCTCCTGCCTAGCTATATTGGCAACATCAACCTCACTCATCAAAATCCTTCAAAAAGCAGAAATCCATGGCCTTTACCACTGTAAAAAAAAAAAAAGGCAGTGATAGGTAAAATTAGCAAAAATAAAAAGCATCAGGAACCTCACCCATAGAGACCCAAGACACCGACCTTCATCGGTTAAAGAAGAGGTCAGGCTGTCAAAACCACCTTCCCTACAATTTCTCATATACGACTTAATAAATTACTTATAATTCAGTCTACGACCGGTGGTGGTGGTAAGTCCCTCGAACAACTTCAATGCAAACTTCTCGTATGGAAAGGACTTGTTTGGAACAGGTGAAAGCTTGGAAAAAGATGTTGAATCCACAAAATTCCAGTTTGAAGGCAGATCCTTCAACGACGGATGCTTTACCCGGATGAAATTTGGACGAAGAGACTTTATGGATTCCGGCATATTCCCAATAAAGGCCCGACGGGTCCTGGCCGTTAGAAGCACAAAAGGGGAGATCGCTAACCTCTTAGTCACAATAAAAAATGACCTTAGGCGTGAAAGAGTCAGTGACAAACCGGCCCTACGGAGGATCTCGGCGAGGAGAGAGATCTAGCAGATGAAGTTGGGGTGGAGCTGACTAATGGGAAAATTACACGTTTTATATAGATCGACAAAAATATGATCCAGAGCAAAGCACAGGCTGCCTTCCAATTGTTCCACTGCTATGATAGTCGACTCCGCCTCATAAGTATCCAAATAGGAACGGCAATCACTTAAAGTGAATAGCTCAAAACCGGTAGAAAAGTAACATTCATGAGTCTTTAACCCAGCCCCGCTGATACAGCTCTTGTGTTGTGCAAAGGCTTTTATAGGAGGCCTAGCGTTAAAAACCATATCCTTATCCACGATGGAAACCACCCCAAAATACACGTCAGGTTTTCGGGACACCACAGATGCCTCCCCAGTATTCCGAAGAGGTTCAGCCTCACCCATTTCACCCGTCCTAGCAGCCAAAGCATCCCCTCCCGTAGCTGTGATATTTACAGCGGAAGCGACAGGTCTAACGACTGTTAGATCCTGTGGGTTGTCGACACTTGTTGCCGGCAAAGACCTAGGGGGACCACCACCATTTCCACCACAACTCGAAGACCTAGAATAGCCCCTAGACACACTCCCAGCCATTAACACTTGCCGGATACAAGAAATACTCAGAACGATTATAGGCGGAGGTCTTTTAGTTGAGATAGAGAAAATCGCTCCAAAAAATCCAAAATCACAAAAGTAAAGAAAAGTTACTAACACAATGCCACTACATATACTGCTCACCTATCCCTAAAAACCCATGGCAATGTTCCAACTTCCGAAGAAGCTAGGGGTATTACAGTAAAATCACTCATCGCATTTAATGTTGTAGTGGGAGAACATGCTGAAGAGAAGACTTTATAACTACCCTCATGATAGAATTGTGCCACATCAAGATAGGAGATGAAAAGGCGCGAACAACCCAAGAGTCAGAAATGCAAAAAAGAGGGAAAACTCAAAGTACCCAAAAACGCAAAATGAATAAGTTTTATGAATAGATATATTACAAATATACATGCTTACATGACAATGAATGGTTACAAGATTACATTACTTTTCCTAATTCTGCCTCACAATCTCCTCGCCACACTCCTTAATTACCGCCATTTTATCTACCTCCGAGAAGAAAGAAAGATCGCTATAAGGAAATTTAGCCCAGTACAGATCTTCTAACCGCTTGCCATATAGAGATAGGCTCTCAATTATCAACTGTCCATTGTCTCGGGCAAGTTTAGCCTGGTACTCTTCTGTCTCTTGCCAGAGGCATGCAAGCTCTATTTAAAGCGGCGAGGCTAGAGGCCCTTCAACGACATGATGAGTAGGTTGAACACCTTTATCAGGTATCGCCACCTCCAAACCACCTACAATAAGAGCAAGACGGCGGTTTGAGTCCTCCACCTCTTACCGAGAAGTGGCCAGTTGTTTCTTCAACTCATCATTTTCAGTCTGGACCTTCTCAAGGCTGGGCAAAGTAGCACTTACCGATTGAAGCTGGGATCGGAGTTCAGATGGCTGCCTCCCGAGCTCGATCTTCTCCCCATCCAAGATGAGGGATTATGGTAAGACTACCTGTGATAATTATCTAACATCAAGATCCCTTCCATATCCTCTAGTTTATGATTGATTATACCCTGACACAAAGTATCAGATATATAATCCTCCTACCAACGGCTGGGACCGCGACACTGGGAGATAAAATGATCATCTGATCACCAACATAAGGGTCCCAATAGTTGCTGCCTAGAGGAAGCCAAGCAAAATCATCCTCATCCTCCCCTGTCGTTTTAAGAGGCAATTGCTTCCCAGAACTACTTGCCACTGCCGCCCGTTTCCTTTTGAGATCTACTTGAGTAGATGGCACACAACCGGTAGAGGCCGTAATAGCTGGAATTGGTGGAGTGGAAGTGACAACAGGACCGGCAGGATGAGATTCAGTATATTTCCCAGTAAGGAGCCTGGAAGCAGTTGAGGGAGGCGGACCCATTTTCCTTGAAGGATTGGGGGAAATAACAGGGGGCAATTCCACCCTCCTTGGACCACCAGGAGAGTCAAAGACATATACATACAACTCCAACCTTTTCCTTCACCGAGTGTTTCTCCTTTGGAGTCGCGTGAAAAGGCGAGGGTAGCTCTTTTCGGCTGGAAGCTGACAACCATTCATCAATCCAATCTAAGGAATCATCAGCCTGACGAATATTGCCCGATGAAGCACCATTGACAAGAACCAAGGACCCCTGGAAAGACTAAAATTGGGGATATCACATCAAACCCCTTGCCAACCCTAAGTCAAAAGGACCAGTTATTTTAGCACCATCGCGAAGAAGGCATGCAACACAAACCTGATCCTGGTTTAAGGCCAGCTGAGGCTACCTAGAAACCCCTGAATCACTTTCCTTTCGACGGACAAGAGCCCGCATTAACTCTTTTGCTGAGCGTTTCTTCTGCCGAACCACCTCCTTGATCTTTTCATACATGATGAATTCATAAGGCGTAGGAGTGTCGGCTTGGCGGTCAGGGAGGGTCGCTTTCCATTATTTAGGCAGGTCATTGAAATCTACGTGCTCAACATAAGCATATATTCCCCGCCAGGAAGTTCCCACATCAGACTCCAAGCCGAAAAAAGTAAAACGCCTGGGCTTCAGGAGAACGAAAGCACTAGAACCACAATTGGTGGGGTAATAATGAAGGAGACGGTCAGTGGTCAAAAGATCTTTCTGCTTTGAGAAAAGTTCTTGAAGCGCTAACAATAAGCAGATCGTATTCGGATGCACTTGAGACAGAGGAACACAGAAATCTTGACAGAAGGAGGAAATGATATAGGGAAGCAGGAACCGCAAACCAGATTGAAGCTGCTCATGATAAAAAAACTATCTTCGTTGGCCAAGAACTTACCAGCGCAGACACTTCATGCGGTGGACAAGATAAGATATAGTCGTTAGGAATGTGATAGACATGACGCCAACTTTCCAAGTCAGCTAGAACAGTGAGGCATTCCCATTAGTTCATCCTTTGGTGGAGAGTGTTCTGATTGGCAGGATCGATATCAGCAGGATGCACAGGTTTAGCCGTACGTTTGATACGGGCCATAAAACAACGCAAGAAGCGGTAAAATTTTAAAGTAAGGCGATTGAGCAATGATCTCCTCCACAAAGAAAAGTCAAAGCTAAGGGCAAATGATGAAATAAAAGAAAAACACAAGCCCTTTATCAAGTATTCACCAATTTCGAACATCTGTCCATTCCCACCCACATTTATCACCTCACCTAATAGACATAAATGTCTACCTGAGCCGTTTTCTCGTGGGGGGGACTAGTGATAGAGTAGGCCCAAGAGCCCAACAAAAGCCCAAAGGCAAGTCAAAACTAAACACTCACACAACCCTACTAAGACACCTCGCAACCCTCCAAAGTGACACATCGCACATAGAGACACTATAAATACTCCAAGATTCTACAGGTAAAGGATTCCAACTTCTAGCTCATTAATTACTACATTTAATACCCAAACTAACTTGAGTGTCGGAGTGAGACCCGGGACACTTGTCCCGCCGGACCTTTCTCCTCTTTGTACAGGACCGACTCAAGAAGACGGACGCATCCAGTCCCCAGGATCGACATGAACCATCAACACAGCAGCCACAGAATACAGACTAGACCACAATACAAATCCAGCCCAAGACAGTCCTGTCGGCTCCATCAGTTCTTAATATTTATATTTTAAATATATTTCAATTTTTAGCATATTAACTTAAC
>CANYLF011048227.1:0-15549 GCA_948193215.1 Bocquillonia castaneifolia
CAATTGCTATTTCACTAGCTTAAATATGCTATTTAACTCTTTTTAAATTTATGTATATAACTCTCTTTTATGATTGAGTTTTACAATTTAAAACAAACACATTTTATATGAGCATAGTTGAAATGAACTTAATTTAGAAAAAGAAAATTCCCCCTTCTATCTCATCACTATGATTATGATATAGATATAAAGTCCAAAAATGACCTCTTTCCCTATTTGATTGTTCAATATTTGTGTGGGATAAAAATTCTAACATCATACTCTAAACTTTTTTAACCGCTAAATTTATGTTAAATAATTTATAAATCTAACTATATTAAGAATATCAAAAAGAGATGCATCAAAAGTAATCTATATAGACCTTATCCAATCGAAAGGATGAAAACTTAAGGTTCCGAATTAGATTAATTTATCGATGAACAAGTAAGAAATGCCTCAATAATATATCACACATTAGGATGAAAAAATTTATTATGAGCTGATGGAAATATGCCAAAATAAACCTAACGAATTATATATTTTCAAAATTATAACATTTCGTGACCATTGTATATTTTATTAGTGAAAGGTGACACGTCAACTTTGCAATTGCATGTGCTAACAGTTGTACTGCATCATTATCATTGTTTTCCATTGGCAAATGTATGTACCTTAATCTCTAAACAACATTCACAATTCATCAAAATCTACAATTGACACATTATTTGCAAATCATTATCCTTCTTAATTATATATATATATTTCTTCCAAGTCTATGTTCAAGATAATATCTCAAGACTTCAAGAATTTTCACATAACCATTTTTTTAACTGTTGATTTTATATCGTATAATTTTATGAAAAGTATCAAAATAGACTATTTAGATAAGAATTGAAGAATATACAAGTTTCAAAGGCAAAAATGAGTTGTAAAAAAAAATTTATTTATTAAAGATTGTCTAGAAGTTTATTTATAGTGTGTTTCAAAATTTTGTTTTTCAGTACAATGTTCTGTTCTAACAGCTCTAAAAAAAAATTAAATTTTTTAACTACAATAACAATAACAACAGCGATAATCCAAATAACTATTTTAAGAACTTGTAGTGTAATCTTATTTAAGACTGCCCTTGTTTTAATGAGGATCTTTAATAACACAATTAATAAAACAAAATCAATATCCTATTAGATAGATGAAGACCCACTAGCAACTGAAAAGTGAAAGCAGTTGGGTAGATCTGTTCGAATCTTTTTTTTTTTTTTAGGATGAGTACATACGCATCATCAGAATATTTCTGAATTCCGTTTTACGGTTGTCTAGATTAATCTCCGGTCGAGAGAAGTCCTAACTCTCTTCTAACGAGATGAGGCTCGAATTCGAGATCTCCCTTGAATGAGGCTTTCCTTGACATGTAATTTTACTACTAGACCAAGATGCTGTTGGTTCCGGTTTGAATCTTAGATCTCTCTCCCATACTAATACTACATGTAACATGTCTTTTTTTTTTTTTTGAACAATATTGTATTTTAATGTCTTGCCACATGAAAATGAACTATTCTAAAATTTAAAACATTAATTTTGTTTCCACTACCACCCATATCACTCCTTTGCTTAATAAAAAAAAATATAGTACATATAAAAAGAAGTAGTAAGTGTTTAAATAAAAGAGCCCAATTTCAGGGGGGAAAAAAATAAACAAAAGCCACCCACTAGCTCTCTGTTTGTACAAACACACAATTTATGTGTCTTAACTGAAACAACTGCTTGGTCTCTCTCTTTCAGAGCCAGAAATGGCTGTTTCCATTGGAAGCAGCATCTGGGATTGTGTTATAGAGATAACCAAAGTTGCACAAGAAAAGGGTAGCGATCCCTTGCTTTGGGCTCTTCAAATATCTTCAAATTTAAACTCAAATGGTGTGTCTTTACCGTCTCCAGAGCTTGCAGATGTGTTGGTCTCTTACATTTGCTGGGATAATAACGTCCCTATTCTTTGGAAGTTTCTTGAGAAGGCTCTCGTCCTAAAGATTGTGCCTTCTTTGATGGTTCTTGCTCTTCTTTCTGATAGGTTAGTTCTTCTTTTTTCTCTGCTTCTTTTGCCTTTTTGAGATGGGTTTCTTTTACTTGATTTATTTATTTAGTAAATTTCTTGCTGTTTAAGTTTGTAAAGATTCAATCCTTTTTTATGTTTGTTGTTAATCTGCTCTAAAAAGGAAACTTTTAACAAATCAAGATTGTTTCTTTAGCTCCAATTTGTAGCTGAGAGTCAATGTTTTGTTATGTACCTTTACCTTTTTCACAAATGAAGAATTTTTTTTTTTATTTTTTTACTTTTTGTGTAGGTTATTGAATGCTTTTGATCGGCATTCTGTTGTGTAGCTTTCTCCTCTGATGACTGCCTTGCTTTTCAATTTTCATGCTTATGAATTCTCTCTCTCTTTTTCAGTTTGACATTTGTTTGAGTTGTCTATTCTACATGCTCATAAAAAAAATGGAGAAACAGAAAGATTGAGTTTTTGAATTCATTCATTTTGTCAATGTTTTGTTACCAGAAGTCAACCCAACACAAGTCAAGTAATAGCTAGATGACATTAGTCTTAGTTCAGTGTAATCACCCTTTCTCTTTTTTCTTTTGTTCCATTTGAATTTGACTATTGAGTTGTTTTATGCAATTACAGGATTTGCTTTCTTGCTTTAGGAAAATTGTTGGTAATGTTACAATTTTTTTAATTTAAAATTCTGGTATTCCTGATATTATTTCTTTCAACAGGGCTATTCCATGTAGACATTACCGACCAGTGGCTTACAGGCTTTTCATGGAGCTTCTTAAGAGACATGCCTTTTCACTTAAGTGTCAAATGAATGGGCAAAATTATGAAAAGTGAGTTGTGACTAGGATAAATTATGAAAACTTACTTCTGATTAGGATAAGTATTCGTTTGTAATTTTTTTTCCATTTCTTACAGGGTCATGAAATCAATAGATGCTGTTCTCAATATGTCCCAGAATTTCAGTCTGCAAGCCAGTGATCCTGGGATTCTTTTGGTTGAGTTCATCTTTTCAATTGTGTGGCAGCTGTTAGATGCATCGCTGGACGATGAAGGGCTGTTGGAACTTAGCCCAGAGAAGAAGCCTAGATGGGCAACAAGACCTCAAGAAATGGAAATAGATGGTCATGATAATTATGATGAGAAGAGTACTGAACATCATGAGAAATTGCAGAATCTGAATACTGAAATGGCTATTGAGATAATTGGTGTATTTCTAAAGCATAAATTGACTTCAAGAATTCTTTACTTGGCACGACAGAACTTGTATGCACTTGTTTACCTGACATTTGCTTGCAAATGCTTTACATTTACCTTCATCACATTTCATCATTATATGGGCATACCATCTGACAAACAATAGTCATGATGGCTCTTGACAAGTACTGAAAAGATTTCTTATTTTGTATTGCTTTCTGAGAGTGCAAATTCCTCTTACACTTCCTTGCTACTTGTCAGGCCAACACATTGGGCAAGGTTTTCCCAGAAATTACAACTACTTGGAGCAAATTCATCAGCAATAAGAAATTCAAAAACTTTAACTGCTGACGATCTTCTTCAGTTGACTTCGGAAACTTGTGCAATATTCACTCAAGAATCCAAAACAAGTTCACTTCAGAAGTTCCATGAAGTTGTGGGTTTAGGACCTTTGGTATCTTCTGCTGGCCTTTGTCATGGAGCTAGTCGTTCAGCTCTTTGGCTTCCTCTTGATCTTGCGTTAGAAGATGCCATGGATGGGTATCAAGTTAATGCAACAAGTGCCATTGAGATCATAACTGGTTAGGCCAGAACTTTGATACTCAAAATTATTTTTCTAGTCAGAATAATGTGATTTAAATCTTACAGAGCTTATATTCTGTTATTTTGCAGGTTTAACTAAAAGCCTTCAATCAATAAACAACACCACGTGGCATGAAACCTTTTTAGGCCTTTGGATTTCAGCTCTGCGTCTTGTTCAAAGGGTTAGAAATTCTTATGGATGAAAACAATAATTTCCTGTTGTAAAGAAATTGAAAAGGAAAAAGAAAAGGCTTTTGGGATTGGGACATAAAACAATATGATGTATTGGAGTTGGGACCTAGAATGATCAAATAATTGCATGTTTCCAGAATAGAACTCTTAAGGATTCATATTTATTTCATGGAACAAAAGAGTATTATATCCTTGGTTTTCAAGATTCTTTCTTATTTCTAGAACTCCTTTAACTAAATTACTACAATTCTCCTTAATTTCTAGGAAAGAGATCCTATTGAGGGCCCTATTCCTCGCCTGGACGCTCGTTTATGCATATTGTTATCAATCATACCTCTTGTTGTTGCTGATCTTATTGATGAAGAAGAAAATATGCCAACTGAAGAATCAGAATGTGGCACCACAAATCACTGGAAGGAAAATAATTATAGAGGAAATCGCCGGAATGATTTGGTTTCCAGCTTGCAGTTACTGGGTGATTACCAAGGCTTGCTGAATCCACCTCAATCTGTTGTTTCAGCTGCCAATCAGGCTGCAGCAAAAGCAATGCTGTATGTGTCTGGAATCACTGTTGGGAGTGCTTACTTTGAGTGTATTAATCTGAAAGACATGCCAATCAATTGTTGTAAGTAACATCCCTTTATTTTGTCATGATGGATTGGGTAAAATTTTCTTTGATGTGGTCTATCCTACTTCGGTCTTCCTTTAATGCGCCACGAAGCGTTCCATTTATGATGTTGCTTAATCTTATTTTTATGCTATTGGTCTCAGCTGGAAATATGCGCCATCTGATTGTTGAGGCTTGTATTGCCAGAAACTTATTGGACATATCAGCGTATTTCTGGCCTGGATATGTGAATGGATGCATCAACCAAATACCTCACAATGTACCATCCCAGGTTTCTAGTTGGTCATCATTCATGAAGGGAGGCTCACTTACCCCAGCAATGGTCAGTGCTATGGTTTCAAGTCCTGCTTCAAGGTACTCTCACTTTTCCTCTTTACAGTTAATGCAGTCAATTAACTTTATTTTTAAAAAAAAGATACATATGGCTATGAATTCCTCTAGTACTTTTACAGTCTCATTTGAGATTTGTTCAAAATTAGCTACTTTATTATTTTTTAAGGTCTTCACTTGGATTTTGGAACATCATTTTTTTTTCCGTAAAGTGTCTAACGGTTGTGAGGTCAAGATTTTTTATACTATAGAAATCCTGTAGAGCCAGTAAGGCTGCAACTATATTACAGTTTGGAAAAGTAATTAGTGAAATCCTCTATGCAAAAGCATGCGATCACTAGCTCCAATGTACTGAAACCTGAGGGTGGTACTTGTCTGTGTGAATTTCAGTTCCCTTGTTTTCTTTTAAGTTTTAGCCTGGTCTTCAGCTACTCCTTTTTCTTTCCTGAAGCCAGGTATATCAGATGCTTCTTTTTTGTAAACTAACCAAGGGTAAAGCAACTGAATTTAAGCTCATGGATTTGATGGAAGTTTAGCAGAGCTTGAGAAAGTATACGAGCTTGCTGTCAAAGGGTCAGATGATGAGGAGATTTCTGCTGCTACAATTCTTTGCGGTGCTTCTCTTCTTCGGGGTTGGAACATACAGGTAATGTGAGAGAGATTTTAAGTAGCATGCTTAATTTAAATTTTAAAATTTAATATGCGAGGCAATGGTTTGTTGCATATGAGATAATCTTTGTAATGAACTGTTTGAAGTCTCTCTCTTTCCTTTCTGCCTTGGCTCTTTTGCTTTCTTATTTTAAATGCTCTGCATTAAAGATACGTTAATATTTGATTTTTTTTTTCTTTTTTGTTGCAGGAGCATACGGTTCAATTTATTACTAGGTTATTATCCCCTCCAGTTCCTGCAGATTGTTCTGGGGGTGGCAGCCACTTGATAAGCTATGCTCCGATACTCAATGTGCTTGTTGTTGGACTAGCATCTGTTGATTGTGTTCAGATCTTCTCGCTTCATGGCTTGGTATGTTTCCTTTTTCTGTGGCAAGCTTCTTCAATGCTTCAGTTAGAAATAATTTTTGTGCGTACACTCTGTCCATTGGCAACAGTACATTATGCTTAGTTAAGTTCCTGCATCTCCTCATGGTGGTTGGTTTTTATTTATTTTTTATTTTTTTCAGAGAAATGAAAGACATTCTGAACAAATTGAGAATGAAGCATTAACTAATTCCTTTTTTTTTCACTCTTCTTACCTCTTGCTAGGTTCCTCAGCTTGCATGTTCATTGATGCCAATCTGCGAGGTTTTCGGGTCATGCGTGCCTGATGTCTCATGGACTCTACCTACAGGGGAAGAAATCTCTGCTCATGCTGTGTTTTCAAATGCATTTGCACTTCTTTTGAAGCTATGGAGGTTTAATCACCCTCCGCTTGAACATGGTGTTGGAGACGCACCTACAGTTGGTTCTCAGCTAACTCCTGAATACCTCCTATCTGTGCGAAACTCCCACCTAGTCTCTTCTGGAAACACCCTCAAGGATCGAAACAAAAAGAGACTCTCTGCAGTTGCGACTTCATCATCTCTACAACCAATATTTGTAGACTCCTTTCCAAAATTGAAAGTCTGGTATAGGCAGCATCAAAAGTGTATAGCTTCTACCCTATCTGGTCTTGTCCAGGGAACTCATTTTCATCAGATTGTCAATGTGCTTCTTAACATGATGTTCAGAAAGATCCTTAGAGGAAGTCAATCTATAACTACTGTTACTTCTGGAAGTAGTGGCTCCTCTGGATCTGTAAATGATGATTCCTCTCTAAGGCCAAAATTACCTGCCTGGGACATATTAGAAGCAGTTCCTTTTGTGGTTGATGCAGCACTAACAGCCTGTGCTCATGGAAAGCTTTCACCGCGTGAATTAGCTACAGGTCTTGTCTTAGTTTGCCTCTCTGATCTCATCGTTCTATGTTTAAAAAACAAAAGGTCTCAATTCTGTCAACAGATTCTACTTGACCAAATAAAAAATATGTAGAGCTGCTACTTTAAAAAAAGTTACGCCTGTCAACTGATGTCAAAATTTCCTATTGTCATGATGATAGCTTGTAGGTTAAGTTTTTGAGATGTCTATCCGCTGATAGACCTCCAGTTTTGATGAAAGCAATCAAATTATATTTATAGATCTTCAAAATATGCTATTTTAACCTGAAAGCTTTTGAATTTGCAGGGCTTAAAGATTTAGCAGATTACCTTCCTGCATCTCTTGCAACTATTGTCAGCTACTTCTCAGCTGAAGTAAGTCGAGGTGTTTGGAAGCCAGTTTTTATGAATGGTACAGATTGGCCTAGTCCTGCAGCAAATTTGTCCAATGTTGAGGAGAAGATCAAGAAAATCTTAGCTGCAACAGGTGTTGATATCCCTAGCCTTGCTGCAGGTTTGTCTTGCTACCATTACCTTATCTGCATGGTTGTGTGGAGTCTGTATTTCCAAAATCTGAAAAGAAAATTTTCAAATTATGATATAATCAATCCATGCCTCCTAGACTTTCTACTTCACATGGCTGTGATTACTATAGAAAGTTGGAAACATTTATTGGCAATTAAACAGCTGTTATACGTTTCAAATTTGACTAGTGTACAGATAGTTTCTTCAATATTTTAACTAACATGCATCATTTTGACAGGAATAAGCTCTCCAGGTACACTTCCCTTGCCACTAGCTGCTTTTGTGAGCCTCACCATAACCTATAAAATTGACAAAGCCTCAGAGCGATTTCTCAATTTGGCTGGTCCAGCTTTGGAGAGTCTTGCAGCAGGTTGTCCTTGGCCTTGCATGCCAATTGTGGCGTCCTTATGGACCCAGAAGGCCAAGAGATGGTTTGACTTCCTTGTGTTTTCTGCATCTCGCACTGTCTTCCTCCACAACAGCAATGCTGTGTTTCAGCTTCTTAAAAGTTGCTTTGCTGCCACACTGGGTCTGGGTGCCACAGCTATTTCAAGCAATGGTGGTGTCGGGGCACTTCTTGGCCATGGATTTGGATCCCATTTCAATGGTGGGATTTCTCCTGTTGCCCCTGGAATTCTTTATCTGCGTGTTTATCGATCCATCAGAGAAATTGTGTTTGTTACTGAAGAAATCATCTCTCTCATAATGCTTTCTGTGAGAGAAATAGCATGCAGTGGGCTTCCCAGAGATAAGTTAGAGAAGCTGAAGGGAACAAAGAATGGACTCAGATGTGGACAGGTTTCTCTAACTGCAGCATTGACACGGGTGAAACTGGCTGCGTCACTGGGAGCTTCCTTAGTATGGTTATCTGGAAGTGTACGATTGGTGCACTCCTTGTTCAAAGAAACTTTGCCTACTTGGTTTATTGCTGTTCACAAGTCTGGGCGGGAAGAAGAGCCCAAGGGGATGGTTGCCATGCTTCAGGGATATGCACTAGCATATTTTGCTGTACTTTGTGGCTCTTTTGCTTGGGGAATTGACTCGGCATCATCACCATCAAAGCGGCGTCCTAAAGTTCTTGGGGCACACATGGAACTCCTTGCAGGTGCACTTGATGGGAAAATATCACTTGGTTGTGATTGGGCCACTTGGCGATCTTACGTTTCCGGGTTTGTTAGCCTAATGGTAGGTTGCACTCCTACTTGGGTGTTGGAGGTGGATGCAGATGTTCTCAAGAGACTCAGCAGGGGATTGAGGCAGTGGAATGAGGGGGAACTGGCCCTGGCTTTGCTGGGAATCGGTGGAGTTGAGACGATGGGTGCAGCTGCTGAACTAATAATTGAGGACCAATGATTATCATTTTTTTTTCCAGTGCTTTCAGAAAAAAAAAAAGTAAAAAAAAAATAACCTTTTCTAGATTAGCAGTTCACTCCATAGCATCTACTTGTACATTATCTTACATGCTGCAGTTTTGTGCGGCCACAAACTTTTTGTAGTAGCTGTGTTTGTGCAGATAGAAAATTTAGATGTTTCTGTTTTTCACTCTTTTAGGGAAGACACAATAGGGTCTGGAGCCCTTTTGCTTATAGATAGTTGAAACAAGAAGGCTTGTTAACAAACAAACAAACAGGAAAAAAAAAACCTATGGGTATAATCACAACAGCAACTTCATTAAACTTTGAATTAATTATTAAGAGTTGTTTCTCTCACTTCATCTATAAAGAAGTCGGTCAGTTACAACTTTTCCCATCTCAAACTGGTTACTTGAAAAAAAAAAAAAGGACAAACTATTCAATTATAAGACAAGAAATGATCAGAAAACCTTCCTCTATGATTCACTGAAACTGAATACAAAACTTCATCCAAATCTAGATTGAAAATTGAAAATTTTGTGTTTCCTAGATTTCCTTTTTCCAAATCATGTAACACCACTATAGCCTGGCAACCTCTGCATTCTATGGTTTCGCATATCTCTCCTTACTAAAAATGCATCATCCCACTTCCCTGCATCTGCATATATGTTGGATAGAAGAACTCTGCTTGCCCCATGAGATGGTTCAAGTCTTGCCAAATTTTCTGCAGCTCTTTCTCCCACGTCCACATTTCCATGTGTTCTGCATGCTGCTAACAGTGTGCCCCATATCACAACATCTGCCTTCATAGGCATGCTACTTACCATTTCCTCAGCTTCTTCCAGGCGCCCAGCTCTACCCAGGAGATCCACCATGCAACCATAATGCTTGATATCAGGATCTATATTGTGTTCACTCTGCATGCTCATAAAATACCTCTTTCCTAACTCCAGCAATCCTGCATGGCAGCATGCAGTGAGGACTCCGATAAATGTAATTCCGTTGAGCTTGATACAACGCCTTCCCAAGTCTGAAAATATTTCAAGAGACAGATTAGCATGTCCATGCATGGCCAACCCACATATAATTGCATTCCAGGGCGAGACAGTAGATGGCTCATCTCGGATTTCATAGAACACCTCTAGAGCATCGCTGATGCTCCCACATTTGGCATACATATCAATGATCGCAGCGCTTAAATTGTCACTAATAGGAATGTTGTTATTGCGCACATATCCATGTGCCCATCTTCCTTCTTTCAATGTGCCTAGAGTAGCAATTGCTGAGAGAACACTTACCATTGTCACTTCATTTGGTCGGATTCCAGTGGCCACCATTTCATGGAATAGTTCTAATGCCAAGTTGGGTTGCTCATTCTGAGTATAACCAGAAATCATTATGCTCCAAGAAAAAACATCTCTCTGTGGCATTTTATTGAACAATTTCTTTGCCTGATCAATTATTCTGTTTCTCATAAATCCTGCAATGAGGGAATTCCAAGATGCAACATTCTCCTTACTACCAATTCCAAATTGCAAACAGGCCTCATTAATCCTGCCACAAGCTGCATAAAAATGGATAACAGTTGCCTGTATAAAGTCATAACATTCGAAACCCATCTTCACAGTAACATTGTGTAATTGTTGACCTTCATGAAATGTCATTTGTTTCCCACATGCAGAAATTAAATCAACCATCATAACATCGCTAGGTCCAAACCCTGTTGATACCATTGATCGATACATGATAAAAGCTTCTCTCAACTTTTCTACTCGAATGTAACCATCAATTATCGTACCCCAAGAAATGACATCTTTATTTGGGATCCTATCGAACAAGGTTTTAGCCAAATCAACAAACCCTGCTTTTGAATAACCATTTAGCATTACATTCCATGAAAAGATATTCCTCTCTGGCATCTTATCAAACAACCCTCTCGCTTCTACTAAACTTGAACAGACACAGTACATTCGCAACAAATTAGTCGAAACAAGAACAAATCCATCCAACATCATCTTAATAACCGATCCATGAAGCATTCTACAGCTCCAAATCCCGCCAAAATGAGAACAAACAGAGATCACAGTCGCAATTGTCACCTCATTAGGAATAACATTCACGTCTCTCATCCGCTTAAAAAGTTCAAAAGCATCATTCCAGCATTCATTTTGAGAAAAACCCATAATCATAGTAGTGTACGACACACAACCTTTAGCAGGAATTTCATCAAACAACTTGCGCGCATCATCTAATTTTCCAGATTTCACATACGCAGCAATCATTATGTTATAAGGAACGGGATCCAACCTCGATCTCACATCAAAAATTGACTTGGCATCAATTAAAAGCCCGCATTTGGCATAAAAGTTAATCAAGCTGTTTCGGATGAAATTGTTAGAATCAAGACCAGATTTCAAAACAAGGCAATGGATTTGTTTGCCTTGAGAAATGGACAAATGGGTTGAACAAGATTTCAGAGCTGAGACCAAACCCAGTTCGTAATCGGAACGGTGTTGGTCTGTTCGATAGAATGCAGAATTGAGATAGAGAGATGGGTTTCCTTGTTGCTGCAAGAAGTGATGATCTTGGAGAATTTTTGTGGATACCCATTTGAGAGTAGATGATGGTAAACCAAAAGGACAAGTAATTAGAAAGCGAAGCGGAGATTTTTTGGGTATGAAAGATAGGATCATTAGAGGAGACCATCAGAACCCTTTTGAAAAGTGGTTATCTAAGAAGTGTTTTTTGTTAAACGATTTTGGAGGGAAATAACTACTTTATGTCTTGTCGTGGGCCTTAAGACATACCCGGATACGGGAAGAGCATCGGGTCGGTTCGGATAGAAACCGATCAAATTTCCCTTAATCGATCGGTTAATTGAAAATAAATTGTCCGAACCAATTTGGTTTTATCCGCTGGTTAATACTATATATAAAATGTGTTGTTACACAATAGAATATTGGCTTTGGCTTCAATAAATTGTCCAAACCGATTCGGTTTTATCCGATGGTTAATAATATATATAAACTGTGTTGTTACACAATAGAATATTGGCTTTGGCTTTGGCCAAATGGTTAATGCGCTTCTTGCTTCTTGGTGACAGCATCACAGGTTCGAATCCTAACACTGTCATGCAAAGATAAATTTTAAGGTGAAATGACGTCAAACATGGGAATCGAACCCCTAACCACAAGACTAAAAGGTAAGCCTTTCACCACCACACCATCTCCTATATGTGATATGTAGCATTATATATATCTCGGTCGGGTTTCGGTAAACACCGATGATCAAACCCGTGAAACCGAAACCTACCCATACTCTTAAACGATTACATCGGTTCGGATCGGTTTTGGTTTGGTTGGTTGGGTTCGATCGGGTTTTGCTATCCCCTACGGATACCCATTCTTAAAAAAAAAATATTGAATATTTTCATAAGATTGGAAGTAGGGATGGGGGCAAGTCCGATAATCCTTCGTATCTCACTCTTCGAATTATTATAAACAATAAATTTGTACAATACATTTGTTTTGAAATTTATGTATAATATACTTTTTACTCATTATTAAAATAAATATATTATTTATTCATCTTGAGAAATCTGATTTTTAAGGATATGAATAGTTATTCAATGGATTTGATAGCTTAAATCCAATTTTTCCTTTAAAATAACTAGTTAACATAATCTTCAAGGCAGAATTTCAAGAAAAAAACTACTATTTCAATAAAGGAAATAGAGAACCTCTCAAGGAGGCTCTTGAACTTGCTCTTAGCACTACCACCCCTAGTTGAAATACTAATTTTCAATTTACCATTATATCTTAAAAAAGTTATTGTTTGATTAGTTATGATCGTTTGAAACCATAAAATTTATTCTAGAAGAGCTAAGTTGAAACTTTCAACTATAAAAGAGCCAAAACTATGGGATAGACTTGACAAGATGTCTGAGAGGAGCAGACCGACTACTTATGGGACTATTCCCTCACGAGTATTTCGAGGGCGGAACCTCGTCAAGAACCATAGGATATGAGGGAGGACGAATAAAAGCATTCTATCTACCCAAGGAGAACTCTTACGGCTTCAAGGTGATTGAGGCTCAGTACACTCGGTATGCATTTTCATTGCCAAAAAAGGAGGGGGATTCAAATTCAATAACGGCTAATAGACGGATTAGACTATGGTAGGCCGGACCATCCATAGTCCTAGAATAAAATAATCGTTTTGACAGTGGGTCTCACATGAACGGAGGAGAGAGGCATGCAATGTAGTGACGCACGCGTGTATATGTTGTTCTTGGGCTGGGGGGGGGGGGGGGGGTTGGTGAACGAGGTGGGCTTGTTAACGGGCTAGATTGAATTTTTAAGAAGTGACTGGGCTTTAATTGTATTAAATAATAATATGGGATAATAATATTTTTTAAGCCTGATTTTAAACATCTGTGCATCAGTGTAACAAATGAAACTCCATCGATTTGTGTTTAATCAACAACTTCAAAGGGAAGATTAGACCGTATTAAAATTTATTTCCAAAAAAAAAATCTGTATCTCATAGTAGCGTCTGTTGAGTTTCACCCTCGAGCAAATGGAGGAGAACAGTAGTATCAAATTTCCAACAAGTGAGTCGTATCCAACAACTGACTATACAACCTCTGACGAGAAGAGTAGTTTGATTAAAATGTATGGTTCATCGTCTGGTTCGTCGTATACTTCATCACAAATCCAGATCAATGATGAAAGCGATACCGACGACAGCATTGATTCTAGCAGCAGCAGCGAATATGAGCAGCCACGTATCACGTTTGAGAGAGTCCTGTGCAAATCTAATATCAACACAAAGACACTGGTAAATTTGAAGACATTGAATGCTAATAAATAGATTATCATATGCATGCAGTAGGTGAAAGGTTATTGCTTCATTAAAAATGTAACTATGATTTCAATAATTTACACATGCACTGACTTAATTAACCATTCAAAGAATTTTCAAGGTAATATGTAAGTATTTATTTGTATGAATGTTTTATGTCTTAATTTAAATCAAAATTTGTGATGTATGTGTGAAATCAGTGTTTTGTACTGAATAATATTTTGTTTTTGGTAGTAGATGTTAGAATGAGTATCGTAGAGTAGTTTTCAGATTCTGTTATTTACTAAATTCTGCAGTATGGGTTTTTCAATTGAACAATTGATCGAGGTGTTTATTTCAAATCCCAACCTAGGAGGTCACACAAAGGTTGAACATGGTTTTACTAGTGAGGTCACCTATTTATTTCAATTCCCAACCTAGGAGGTCACCGATTTATTATAAAAGCTAGATCTGATAAGGATAGATTTAACCGTGTGATTTTACTAATGAATTAATCCAATTTAATCCATGGTTTAGTGTGAATTCCTCCAATTGCATAAATCGGTGAATTCTGTTTTATGTAATTCCATATTGACTTTAATGATTCAAACAATTCTTGTCCTTTGGCAGTGTGTTCCTTGGAAATTCTATCTGGACCATTTGTATGGAATGGAATACATACAAGTGGCTTGTGGAAAGGAGACTTATGTTGTGAGAGTTCTGGCATATTAAAAACCCGGTATTTGCTTGCTGTCGAAGGGGATGGCGAAATGCTTTGCTAATATAGGAGGATTGAAAGCTGGGGACAAACTTCACTTTATGTTGGTTTATCCCAACACATTGTCGATACGACTGGTTGCCTGAAGGACACGAACAATATAAACTTTTTTTGGTAAATGGTTTTATGTTGTGTTTTATTTTTCACCATCACTTTGTTAAGGTTTTTGAAGAGAATGTTGATTATGGTATATGTAATTATAATTAATGAACCGTGTAGGTAGTGGGGGTTGTGTGTGGTATCTTTAGTTGCATGCATATTTTTGCATATGTAGTTCACATTGGTTGCATGCACGCTTTTAGGAGGGGCCATGGGTGAATTACAGAAGTGGACCCTTGTGTAATGGAGTACTTCCCCATATTTGTTTTATGAAATGTATATATTTTATCCGAATAGTTTTAAATTTTCATGTTTGGGTTATGAAATAATTAGGTTAAATGGGTTGGGTAACATTATTCCTAACCTTTACCTTCTTAGTTAAGGTTAGCTAATTAAGCAGTAGTAGGCTATTCAAACTTTCTATTCCTATCTTTATGTACTTGATATCTCACTTATTTTATTTTGACAATGTTGATCATTTGCCAATGGTGGATCCAGAAATTTTATACAGTGGGGTCCATAAATTTAATATATATTTAAGGTAAAAGGCATATTTTTTGCTCCAAAAATTTCATAGTTTTATCTAATATACCGTTAAACTTTGTTTTTAATCTATTAAACCCTTAAATTTAAAATTTTCATGACATTTAGACACTTTTTTCACTCATCAAATGTATATAATTACTCCATCTGTGTATCCCTTAGACACATGGTTTTTTTTTTCTCCAGTGTCTATAAGTGCTTGTTATCCTTTACCTATTTCATTCCATACATTTAGGTAGAATTGCAAATGTTAAGCGTGAATTGGTACTTCCCCTTAGATTATTATTTTAAGTTGTAATATCTAGTACAATTTCAGCTCTTTCCTGCTCGTAGCCATTTGTAATGAATGGGTGAAATTGGTCGAGCAATCATTTTCAATTTGAGAACTTATATGAATAAAATGTATGAGGCCAGATATATAAATAAGATCTAATGATTTATTCAAAGTTTGAATTACTTGGTCAAATCCTTGTGTTATCTGCAGGATTCTTCCTCCCACTATAATATCTCTTTCGACAATTAAGTATGGAAAAAGTGCAGCCCATACAAA
>CANYLF011048831.1:0-18175 GCA_948193215.1 Bocquillonia castaneifolia
CTCTTATTGTAAGAATCTCTACACTTCCCACTAACATAAACCCCTTCTTATCCCTTTAAAAATTCATTTTGTTATTATTAATATGATTTAAAATTTGTTAATTGGCTACTTAAAAGGCTTCTTTGACTTTTAAGGCCAAAAATTAAAGAAAATGTCATTTACTCCCCCAACAATATATCTACTACAAAAATCACCTCAAAACTAATATTTTCAACACTTATACCCCTCCTACACACAAAAATGTTTAATGATGCACAATTAATAGAAATTGACCACACTAATGACACACTAATGACACTAATTAATCACTAATGCATGTAATAATGTATGAGGATGTTACATCCTCAAGCTTCACTTATGGATATCCTAGCCTCTCTCAAGAGGATAGAGGACAAGCTAGATGATTAAGAAGCCTTAACTAAGAGACTTGAGCAATGCTAGGATGATCAAGATAAGGATTTGAGTTACCTACATCAAGATCTTAGGGCAATCCATAACAAACTTGAAATGAACCCTTGTGATCATGATGATTTCTAAGCTTCAAACCCTAACCCTTTGCCCTAGTTCCATATGCTCATTGTGTGTCTTTCATGCATTTTAATTATCTTTTTTCATTCGTATGTATTCTTCATTGCTTTAATGGAATAGATAATTAATCTTATTTTGAGCTTATTTTTTCATCTCTTTGTTTCCATCATTTGCATTTAAGTTATCTATTTTAAGACATCCACCATCTCCTCAATGTATTTGATGAAATAATTGTTCCCTTGGGCTTACTTTCATTATCATATTATACTCTAACCTTGTGTTTTTGAGTTGACAAAGGGGGAGAAATTTCATGGTTCCTGGATTCCATTACCTTATGCAAGAGAAGGATGTATGGATTGGATTTGAAATTAACCTTCGAACTTAAAAATCAATTTTAAGTATACTTGGTAATTTTAATGTACAAGTACAACTTTCTTAGTTTTGGATACTAGCTACATTGCTTTGGTAAGATGCACATTTTGAGGGGGAGCAATTTCTATTAATCCACACACTTAAAATAACCTGTTTTTACTTTTCTTTTCCTTAATTTTCACATGGTTGTCAAACTCAAAAAGGGGAAGATTGTTTGCTTTGAAAGCATCAATCCATCTTATTTTGAGTTTAACAACCTTAATATATGTTTAACAAAGGTTTCTAAGTGTGTAGATTGAAGATCATTGAACAAAAATCAAAAACCAAAAATGACCTGTAATTCACGCCCGCGACATTGGTGCCACAAGGAAGGTCGCGCCCACGACTGAAGGAGACAAAATTCAAGCACTCTCTGTTTCTACTTTCATGCCCGCGATTTATGATGATCGCGCCCGCGACCTCAGCCAGTTGGAAAACATCACTCTCTGTTTTTATTTTCACGCCCGCGATTTATAGCTTCACGCTCGTGATTTCACAAGGGAGTCAACGATTTTCTAAAGAATAAGATCGCGCCCGTGACCAAGTTAGATCGCGCCCGTGATATATCAGTCAATATGAGCGTTGAAGAATGTTTTAAATATCGCGCCTGCGGCTAAGAGAAATCTCGCCCGTGATCCTCAGTCAACATAACCGTTAGAGGATGTTTCAATTATCGCGCCTGTGATCCCCTGGTTAACTGGATGTTGCACCCTCGACTAAGGGTAATAATTTACTTTTTGTTCAAATTCTCATATTCGTTGGAGACACTTGTAGGGTTGTTTCTAACAGCTAGTTTTGGGGTTTATGGCTATAAATACCCCTCTTAATTGTGTTTAGAAATATAACAAACATTTTTCGACAGCCAAACTCTTGCAATCAACTTTCATAATTTTCTTTGTAAATAAATTCTTTTGGGAATTTGAATTTATTGTGTGTGGTTAGTTAGATCTCTAGAGAATTTGTTGTTTGGGTTGAGTGATATTTCTATCTTATACAAGTGTCAATCTTGGTGAGGATTGGGAAACACTTGGGTAGGTTTAGTGTTAACCTTGTAAACACTAGGTTTGGGGTAAGCCTTTGTAAAATCTAGGTTTTAAAGGAGCCTTGTAATTCTCTTTGTAAAGGTTGGAGATAGCCTGTGAAATCTCCTTTGCAATTTAACATTTGTGGTAGTGGAACCCCAAATTGTGTATTTGGGAGAAGTGGACGTAGGCTAAGAGTTAGACTGAACCACTATAAATTTCTGTCTATCCTCCAAAACATCTTTAATTTTTAATTCTGCACCAATTCACCCCCCCTCTTGGGCACTTCAATCACATTATGAGTCAAAAGGGAATAGAAGTAGATCCAGACAACGTGAAACCAATTCAAGATATGCCAGCACCCAAGACTGAGAAGGAAGTCAGAGGTTTCCTGAGAAAAATCTAGTACATCAACAGGTTCATCTCCAGATTAACTATGATTTGTTAGCCATTTTCAAGCTACTCAGAAAAGGTCAGAGGATAGAGTGGGATAAACAATGTCAAGAACCATTTGACAAGATCAAATAATATTTAATGAACCCACCTATTCTGTAGCCACCAAGGACAGGGTAGCTAGTAATATTGTACTCAGCCTTGAAGGATGATGCCATAGGTGCAATGGTCGTACAAGAAGATGAGAATGGGGTTGAGCATGCAATCTACTACCTTAGCAGGAAGTTCGTGACATTGTTCAGAAAACCTATTTGGCGGTGATATGGATGACAAGGAAGTTGAGGCATTACTACCAATCATATCAGATTCAAGTAGTAGCTAAAGTTGTTTTGTTACACTACTTGTATGAAGCACCTGTACTAGTAGGAAAGCTTGCTAAATGGTTGGTATTGTTAACATAATTTGATATACAGTACTTGACCAAAAGACCACCAAGGAGAGAGCAGTAGTAGAATTTCTTGCTCTAAATCCAATAGAGGGGCAAGAAACATGGGAATATGATTTCCCTGATGAGTCTTTAAGCCTGATAGAGGTGAATGGATGGAAGCTTTACTTTAATGGAGTAGTCAATCCGAAAGGAGATGGATTGGGGGCAATTCTGGTCACGCGTGAAGAAGAAAACATCCCTTTGGCCAAAAAGCTGGATTTTAAGGTCACCAACAACATGGTAGAATACGAAGCATGTATATTCGGTTTAGAAGCAGCAATTGCAGCAGGAGCAAAGAACCTCACTATTTGCAGGGATTCAATGCTCATCATCAATCAAGCTTTTAAGAACTAGGAGGTCGGAGATGAAAAGCCAGAACCTTATGCGGAGTATGTTCAGATACTCGCCCTGATTATTTCTAACTGTACCTTCGCACACTTACCAAGGGAAGAAAATCAGATGGCGGATGCACTTGCACTTGCGACTTTGGCATCCATGTGGGATAACCTTGGGAATGTAGCTATGAAGCCGTTGGTAATGTGTAGATCAAGGATTATGTGTTATCAAGGAGAACAGGTGATGACAAATATACAGACCAAAGGAAAAGCCTTGATTCTATGAGATTCTTAGATTCTTAGAGAAGGGGGAATACCCAAAAGGTGCTTTAGGAAAGAAAAAGCATGCTTTGAGAGTGACCTCGAGGAACTACACATACCACAAAGGGATATTATACCGATAAGCTTCGAATGGGATACTACTTGATGCCTTGATCAGTATGAAGTAGAAGAAGTCCTAAAAGAAATCCATGCTAGGGCTTGTGGACCCCATATGGATGGGCATAGTTTGGCTAAGAAGATAATCCAGTAACGGTATTACTAGGACTCTATGGATAGAGATTGCATAAAGCTAGTCAAAAAGTGTCATGAATGCCAATTGCATGGGAATCAGATTCATCTGCCACTGACTGAATTACACAATCTGACATCTCCTTGGCCTTTCTCAGCTTGGGGGATTGATATTATTGGGTAAATAAGGCCAACAGCCTCCAACGGGCATAATTACATCATTGTGGCTTTTGACTATTTCTCCCAATATGTGGAAGCAATCTCACTGCCAATAGCTACTGCAAAGAGTATGGCTGAATTCATCAACAGGAAGCTCATCAAAAGATTTAGGCAACAGCATCATATTGTCTCAGACAATGGGGTTCAATTTCAAGGGGAAACAACAAATCTACTAGAGGAAAAAAGGATTGAGCATCACAGGTCTTCACCATATCGACCACAGGCTAATAGTGCAGTAGAAGCAACTAACAAGACAATCAAGAAGATTCTGGCTAAAATGGTGAAGACATACAAGGATTGGGCAGAAAAATTACCCTTTGTTATTATGGGTTACAATACAACCATGAGAACCGCACAAGGGAAACTCCCTATTCCCTTACGTTTGGAGGTGAAGCGGTATTGACAATTGAGACCCAGAATCATTCATTAAGAGTGGTATTAGAAGTAGAGATTCCCAAAGCACAGTGGGCTGATTCCAGATACCAACAGCTGTTGTTTTTAGAAGAAAAATGAAAGAAAGCTCTACATTGTAGATACCCAATTTGTCTGTGTTCATTAGATAATTAATTATATATATTTAATTAAAATATATTTTTAAAAAAATATGTAATGATAATAATAAATAATTTTTTTCTTTATTGATCTAATATTTTGTTCGGGTAATGATAGGAATCTGGAAATTAAAAGTATTCCCAAAAATATTTTTGTTCTCATTTTGGAAATTTTGAAATTAAAATCCAATTTCCTTTGTCCAAAAAAATATATATGAGCTAAAAGTATTAAATAATATATGTGTCTATATACGTGTGTAATAAATGTGTTGCTTTAATATTATGCGATATACTTCATTTAGTTTTGATTTTTATTAGCAAGTTAATTTTTCATAAGTTAAAAAAATAATCATTTTATAAAAAAATGTGGTGTTAAATGTAGAATAGGATTTTGGATTTAAATGGTAATATTTCAAGCTGTTATTTTAATTATGACACTTCATGGTATTTTTGGGAGATTAATTTCCTTAATTTCTATATTTGCTTGGATAAAATTTGTTTTATCTTTTTCTTATATTTATTTCATTTTACTTGTTATTATTAGCAAGTAAATATTTATTTAAAATAAATAATAGACATTAAATAATAAATGGATGCATAATTATATAAATAATATTATTTCACTAATAAATTGTAAAAGTACATTTTTATTACAATTAAAAATTAATACAAAATACAAAAAATAAATAAATGAGGCTAATCATATTCGGGCTATGTGTTCGAAAGTACTCCCAGAGCTAGAAATCCAGCTCGGCTGCACAATCGAACATATAGAGGACACTTTTTCATCATTTTAGCCATTTTTTTAAAAAAAAGTTAAACAAATAATAAGCAAAGCCGTATCTGTTCTAAGTATCTGTTCATAGTATCTGTCTTTTGCTTATTATTTGTCCGACTTTAATTTTATTAAAATCGGGTCCTATAATTATTTTTTTGGAAAAAAAAGGAATGGGCTCCGGAATTCCATCACGGCCCAAAACCAAAAAGTCCAAGTCCCAACCATACAGTCCAATGTCCTGACCCATTTAAAAATTATAGTAGCCCAATAAATTACAAGCCCAAGAGATTACAAAATCAGGCCCAACAGGCCCAATTCCTTTTTCACCCATAATTCAAGTGTACAGGCGTGTGAAGAACCAGCAAGCATGGCAAAAGCAGAGTTGAAATCAATTAAGGATGCAAGTTTGGTAGAGAGTTTCAATCTCAATTTCTCCTCATTTTCCTAAAAGTTTGTAGCTGCAAATCAATCAAGAAGCAGATTTGGTAATCTGCTAAAGCAAGTTCAATCTGCTAAAATCAATTTCAATCAAGGAGCAGGTAATGAGAGAGGTCTTCAATCCTCTATATAAAGGGGATTGAAGTAGCAAAAAAAAAAAAAAAAGGGAGGGAGCCATTAAAGAGGAAAAGTAATAAACCTCCTGCATTTTAAAGAAAAATAGCCATTAATAACCAGCAACTTAACCATCAAATATAGCAAATCAATAAGCGAAAATAAGAGCAATGAAACATAGCTAAAATGCAGCTAAACAAAAAGAAACTTTGCTAGTTGGTAGACCAAAATAACCAACAGTGTCAGCAGCAGCAATAGCAACAATTAAAGCATCAACAGTAACACATAGCAGCCAGCAATCATCAAAGCAGCCAGCATAAAAAGGGGCAGATCAGTTGTACAGTTGTAGCAACCGAAAAGAGCACAGTTGCATAGTGGCAGCAATAGCAGCAAACTCAACAAGCAAGACACAACACTCGTTTATTTTATACAAAGCAATTACAGGTATGTTTAGTCCTGTATACTATCTTTTATTATTTTATTTACATGATATACTACCCTATTAAATGAAATGATGCTACAATTATATGTTCTTTTGTGTTTTCATGTTCATTAAGAATTTATATTGTAAGTTCATAAAAAATCATTTTAGAATCAGAAAAGAAACTGAATGAGAACATGAACTCTAACTTACAGTTTACAGAAACCACATTAAGCAAGAATATCAGTTTATTAAAAGAACTAAAAACCAGCAAACAAATGATAAACAATAAATAAAATAGAGACTTTGAATTAAGTAAGAGCACTGTTAAAACAAGCAAATATCACACCAAGAACAACAAAATATATGTTGTAATTCTAATAAAGCTACAACCAATGTACCAAACAACCAAAGACATCAGAAATAACAGTAAGGTTAAAAGAAATTAGAAACCAAAATAGGATTACCAAATTCACGGTCACCAATATAATAAAGCAAAAAAAAAATTCCAAAATTCAGTAATCAATACCAAAGCAATTCAAAATCTCCCAAAAATCAACAATTAACACTAAAATGGAAAGAAAACCAGAAAATTACCAAATTAATTATACCCCAACAGCAGGTCAACCAAAACACCAAATATACCAAAATCACAGCAAAACTCAAAATCACCAAAAAGTCAAACAAAAATAATTAATTCAAATCCAAACCACAACATATAACCAAAATAAGGTCAGAAACTTATCTGTCAATTTGCTCTCTCTTAAACCAACTCACCTGTAAGTGCTCAGGTTCATTTTTTTATTCGGTCTTTGAGCTGTTTTTGTTTCCATCAAATTAAAACTTTAATATAGTTTTCTATTAACACCTTGAAGAGGATAATAAGAACAATTAGATTATATATCAGAATATTAAGGAATGATAATAAAGAGGTAAGAAGAAATAAAGAATAAATATTACTTACACATTCTTGTATGAAAATGGATGTAAAGGTTTTTTTTTTTAACTTTGAAGAAAACATCTTAAGCTTCAGTAAGTCATCTCTGTCTTTTGTTCATTGCCGCTGGTGGACAGTTGTTACGCTGGTAATTATAGTCCCAACAGAAAACCCTCACTTAAATCCATAAAACTTCTTCTGTTAATTTTCATTTTTTTAAAAAACCCATCAACAAACCTCAATCAAACCAGTAGAAAATAAGAAAAATAAGAAGGAAAAGATAAAAATTAAAGAGGAATATTGCATGTCATAGATTCGGACGAACATAAAAGAAAATGAAGATTTAAGTCTTAATTGATATAAATAGAGATAAAAGAGAGAAAAAGAGAATGTCGCCAGTGAAAGATAGAGAGGGAGACGGCGACAGTGAAACAAAGAAAAAGGGAATGGCTAATAATGATTTGAACTTATGTTACTCGATTTTCTTAATTAAATTTCATCTAAAAATAGACAGATGAATGAGAAAGAAAGAACATCAAAACAAAAATGAATGAAAGGAGATTGAGGGCAAGAGAAATCGTGTAGTAGCAAAGCAAAAACAAAAAAAAAAAAGAAAGGGGAAAGGAGAAGGGCTGATGGCTGGGGAAGAGGAAAAGAGAGAAAAAAAATGTGTTTTAGGGTTACTCTTTTGGTTTTAATTTTAAATGGCTAGGATTAATTCTTACAAATAGATGGATGGTTAGGATTTAAGCATCATTTGAGGGTTTAGATGATTGTTGGTTATTGATCTAATGGCTTATAGTTATCCCACCTAATTTCAATTAATCCCAATAAAATACACATTACCCAATTATAATATAAATAATGATACTCCAAAAGTTTGTAATTGAAATTATTATACATAATTAAATTGTAAGAAAATACTTTAAAGTAAATTATATCATATGGATAAAAGATATAATTGAAATGCTAATGACTAAATTTTATGTAAATTTTATAAACAAGAAATATATAATTAAGAGAAAAATAACAACAATAATTAATGAAAGTAAGTTATATCCTTTTGATAAAAGGTATAATTGAACAAAACATAGAAAATATATATATAAATATAATAAAAATTGTAATCACTAATTTAATTCTATAATTAGATTTAATTATATTAAAAATTATATTTTAAAAATAACAAAAGTAGATTATAGATGAAAATAACCGAAGGAAAAAATACTCACCATAAAATAATATAAAAAATATAAATTATATAAATTCCTTTTAGTAAAGGGATTAAATATAAATTTTCAAATAGTAAACTATATCTTTCGGATGAAAATGTAGTTGAAGCAATTATACAAAAAGAAATTATTAGATAAAATAGTATGATTGAACAAAAAAATTATAAGTTAAATAATCAAAATTATTACTACTTCTTAATTGAAGACTCAAATTTAATATCTTAATTCTAAAATATGGTAAAGTAAATTATATCTTATACATAAAAGATATAACTGAAAAATAGAAAATAACAAAAGTAAATTATATCTTTAAAAGATGTAATTGAAATAATAAAAATAACGATGATAAATTTTCCCTCAAAAAAAAAGAATAATCAAATTTTTAATATAATTTTTTTAACCAAATAAAATCAAAATTCTAAAACATTTCTAAAGTTTTAAAAATCATTTTAAATTCGAATTACATGGACTTTGATCCCGTCAAACGGGTACGTAGGCCTTCGGCAATTAAATTCCGAAGTCAAGTCCCATTTACGATTCTCAAAATCATTTTAAATTCGAACTACGTGGACTTTGATCCTATCAAACGGGTACGTTGGCCTTTGGAGACTGAATTCTGAAGTCAAGTCTGCCTTTTCTAAAAAAAAATTTTTTAGAAATATCATCTTCAAAAATTATTTATTACCACCTTTGATAAGTCAAAATTTTTGTTTTTAATTTTTTTATTTCCTAATTTTTCCAAATTTCCTAAATTTTTTCCAATTTTCCAATTTTTGAATTATATTTTGAGATCGAGTATAATTATTAAATCATAACATAAAATTAATTATTCTTTGGAGTGATTTTTTTTAATTATTTTCAAATTCATTATAAAAAATAAAACAAAGCAAAAATAAATAATTAAAATATAAGCACAACTTAAGTACCAAGTTTGGGCGTTGTAGGGGTGCTATAACCTTCCCTACATGTAACCGACCCCGAACTCATAAATTTGCAAACCAGTTTTAAGTGTTCCAATCTCACTCACAATGATTGGTGGTGACTTCTTTCAAAAATAAAAATTAATCCTCGTCGCTAACTTTTTTGTTCCCAAATCTCCACCTAAACAAACAAATAAATAAATAAATCCGGAGGTTCCCTCCTTCCTCCTGAGGCCCTGGGAGCTACAGCTGGCGACTCCACTAGGGACGAAATATAAATCTTAAACTTATAACTAGGGTCGAGCTTATGATTGTTGTGTTTATATTTTATTTTTTAATTATTTGCTTTGTTATTATATTATCATTGCCATTTTCATGCATATTCACACACGCACAAAGGAATCGGGTTCGATTTCCTACCCATTTTTATAGGTTAGCTCAAAAATAAGTAACGATACCTTTGTGGGAAACCTGGAGTAGTACGTGAACATTTTCATGCAAAACAACCTTTTGGTTTTAAGTAACTGAAAGGGGTTCTTACTAGTCTGGAAACAGACGCTAGTAAGACATAACTAGTTTTGGGACCCTTTTAGCCAAATCGACTATTCCATGCCTTTTAGTATTATAACTCAACTTCACCATCATCAAACATAGACAGCCTACATCTAAACTAGTGATATAAGGATGGAAGCTTAGGGATCCACCCAGCATTTTGCATTATGCATTATTTTATTTTTATTGCTTTTACTCCTTAATTTTTATTCTAGTTTATTCATTTTATTTATCTTTTTTCTCTTTCTCATTTTTTTTTGCATTTTAATCTGGTCATTGATCTAATATTTGTGTTCATTTTATGTATGTTCAGTTTTAAAAGAGTCTGTCAGAATGGACCAGTCATCAATATTAACAGTGTTTAGCCTGAACAAGAAAAAGTCCCAGTTGAAGTGAGGATAGATAAGGCTAAGCAAGCATTGGCTCAGTTTTATACTTAATCTATTCGTGACATGCTGAATATCTTCTACAACAAATATGGGATCCTTAATGCTCTGATTAAGTATTTGGACTGGCATCCGGACTTTCCTTTTCTGAATTTTCTTTATGTCCCGGAAGAAGAAGTGTTGACTTTTCCTGAGGAAGCCCTAATTTTGTTATGGTATTTAACAAAGAAGTTCAAAATTGCAATGGTGATAAAGAAAGAATGGTTGAAAAGATGTCTGAATGTTATGGATGCAAATCTAGGAACTCAATCATTTTATATACAATGGCTGGGTTTATTTGGAAATATAGATTTCTGGAATTTAGCTCTATTGCTTATGCCTTCCAAACCTTATTTTATAGCTTGTTTCTCAAATAAGGATAATATCATTGTTGAAGGCCAATAATTAACAAAAGGATAACCTTTCTACTCGTGTTGGGCCTTATTATCCTAAAAATATTTGCATGAGTATTTGGAAATTTGAAAAGCAATGGATTGAACTAAAAAAATCATCTAGCAATTCAAAATGGAGTGGATCCAATGACCATCCACTCATCTTTTATGAATGCATCTGGCTATCATCATGATGGTCGCATTAAATGGCAAGTCCCTATTCTGCCTTTTGTAACTGTCAGCATGTATCAGTGGATTGCGAGGATGTACTACGGACAGGTTGTTACCTTCACTCAGGATAAGAATGGCCACATTATCCTCACTCATTTGATGGGATAGGAGTTAAGATGTTTTTCTTCTATGTAATTAGAAATTGATGGCATTTTGTAAACAAGAATAGGATTAGATAATGATGGCACATTAATACTTTTGTAATTCTTTGTAAGAGCGAAGTGGAAAGCAATATTATGTAATTATAAAGATAGATATTGAATCCTCTTTGCTTAATGTTCGGAGAATGTGTTTTGTTTTTGCAAGTGCCGTCATTTTTCTTTAATATAGTGCCATGTTAGTTTGAAAATGATGTGGTAATTAATGTAAAAAGGGATAACCATTATGGCAGACTCTCGAAAAACTGTTCGTGATTTGCGGAATATTACATTTCATGACATCATGACATTATCATTTTTTTTAACATTACATGAATAATATTTTCTAACATATATTGTTTGTAAAATGCTATTATATTAAAATACAGGTATTTGACATATTCCCTACCTTCTCAATGTCTACACAAGATCTAGGAATGCTTGAACAAAAAGAAGAAGTGAGAATTAGATCCGAAATACATCAACAAACAGAAGGAGATGCTCTAGTTCCAAGATAAGAAGGCAAATTACCATGGATCAGTAATGTTATTTTTGATCAAGGAGAGAGTTCATCACTGCTGATAAAAAGATGGGCTACCTTTTCTGTAAAAGAAAGAATTGATTGTCAAGATTTGTATGGAGGGATAGTAAATTTAGCCTATGTTCCCCCAATGAATTCCTTTTTATCGGCAATGCTTTATTTTTGGGATCCCTCCTATAACTGCTTTACTTTTGGTGAGTTTGATTTGAGCCCTACTATTGAAGAGTTTTGAAACATTTTGATGAGTTGGGAGAGTTTCTAGAGCTTTGATTCTGTGTTTTCTAATGTTTCTATGAAGCCACAGAGTTCTTATTTCTAATCCACGAGGTTTGGGGTAAAACAGGGCTGAATAGGAGCTGAAACAGGCCAAGATTTTAAAGCCAAAACAATAGCTCAAAGGTGTTGGGATACGGGTAGAATATTCCAATCGGATTGGAACATAAACGCAGCGGAAATTAAAAATTTTTATCCCTTAACCCACCAAAGATCACATGCATTTCATAAAAACCGAAGGAAGGGTAAATAAAAATTACCTTTATGGATTAATTTATCGAGCCTTCAGGATCTGCGTCTTGGTTTATTCGGATCTTAAATGGTTCTGCCTTTCTGAAAGACGACCACCCTCTACAAGTATCCACACACGAACGAATGATGAATGATTTGGTTGAATGCTAGTTCAGATTCATTTTCTCAAAACGAATTAGGGTTTATTTTTTCTCCATTTTCTATTTTTCAAGTTAAAAGACGACTTGCATAAAACATTAGAGTCTTACACATGATACATATATGTATATATACAAGTCTGCTAGGGTTTAGGTTAAAAATGAATTTTAATTATTATTTATTTAAAACTCCTTTTAAATAATAATAATTTAAATCATAGTCCTTATCAAATAAGGAATTTATATTTTTAACCAAATCCTTATTAAAATCATTTATAGATTATTTCCTTATCCAATAAAAAAATATAACTAATTAATTACTTGTTTTAATTTAAATTACGAATTTAAATTTTCTCGAAATTAAATTCGAATCTAAATAACAACTAAATATTATTTGTAATTTAAAATAATCTCATCATTTTAAATTACTACAGAGAGTGATAAACCGTAACCATTATTGTTCGTTCTTAATGTGCGACCCTATAGGTTCAATTAACCTTGGTAGTAGGCCTAAATCACATTTTGATCCTACAAGTCATAAGTGGTCTCTAGCAAGACATTATGACTACCCAAGTTAAATGAAAAGTTCATGCTCCGAGACAACCTTAATATAGCTAATGACATAATCCTTTTGTCTCACGATATCTTGATAGAATATAAGGCATGGACAAAGTCAACCTTATGTCGCTCTATCTTTAATTTCTCAAAACCTAATTAGACTGATTAAACAAATGATATTGATCTCCATCAATTCATTTGAGCACGACCATGCATTTCTTAGTATCAATCATCGAGGGGCCCCGAGATATCTCTCTTATAATAAGAGGGACAAATTCCATCTTAATCACTCATATCTCACTACATGATTCTTATTATGTTCAAGCATAACCTTTATAATCATCTGGTTAAAGACAACGTTCGATTATGTTAAAACACAATATTCCTCATGTTGAGAACTATAGCGATCTCAAGTCTAAGGATTTAATGACATAACTACTAGAGATTAACTTATGACTTTGATCCATGTATTAATCTCAAGGCGGGTCTGTCTAATATTTATTCTCAACAAATACATATAAATTTTATTTGTATCTCATACACATATTCATCCCATGAATATCAATCAAATTTCATACTAATCTTAATTCATTGTTATTCCCACAATAATAATCGATTAGGGACATTTAGAATAATTAATAATATTATTCAATGACATATTATATAATAAACATGCAAATCATGATAATAATAAATTCTCGTAAATAGTAAAAATACCACGTCCACACAATACGCCTAGGCCACTATTACTAACAAAAGGAGAAGCGTTTGCTACCTCAACGCCACTCTAAAGAGTGACCTTGCTACCAATGCCACTCTTGGTGTTGGATGTGACTTCACTTCAAAGAGTGGCGTTGGGCCACAGGCACACTCCAGGAGATGATTTATAGATTCTTACAAAATTTCATGATCCTAGGAGGATTCTATACATGACATTTCATGCATTCATTATAGGAAAAGCATAAATAATCCATGCATACAAACTATATATATGTGTAAGCATTCATAACATGCAGGTTCAAGTACAAGGATTACAAATCCTAAAGATACATAATGTTCAGAAAGTCAATAAACAAAAGATGCAAGAGTGGACTATCCAGCATAGTCCTCGTCATCATCCTCCTCCTCCTCCTCAGCTTCATCATCATCCTCCTCCTCAACATCATCATCAGCACCCTCAGTATCATCCTGAGGTGCGTCTGGTTTTCTAACATCATCTTGAGGAGACTCTTGATCATCTTCAGATCCTCCTGGTCATCAACATCCTCATCATTTTGTGTAGCCTCATAATCTGCAAGTCAGCTCTTCAGATCAGCATTTACTTATAGGCTGAAGCATAGGCCTCTCCTCAAGCATCACAACACTCAATAGTGTATGCCTTGCTAGCCTGGTATAAAGAAGGAAGATGAACCACCTTATGCACAGGAACCTAGAAATGGATCGTTCAGTTTTGGAAACCAGATAACAAAATCAAAAGGTGAAAAGGGGAAGACTTACATGAGTGCATCCACTGGTGAAAGCAATAGAAGAGCCAGCTGGCTGCAAAATATGCTCAACGATGCCAAAATGAGATCTATGCATGATTGTCGAGCTAGTAAACTCTGTGATATGGCAAGGGATGAAGCCACGATCATCATCTAAGGCATGTCCTCGCACTAGACGAGCTATGCGTGGCCTGGAGGCATCCAGCACACACTAGTATCAGAACTGGGAATTTCATTAGCCTGAGGACGGGCTCGAGGGCGAGGTCTGGTAGGAACATCAACTGCTTGATCCTTAGTATCACTAGCATCATCATCAGAATCATCACGATTAGGAAAAATGACGATGCCCATCTGAATTTGTAAAGTGGCAATCCTAGTTAGAAGTCAAAGAGTCCATTAAAAAGGAAATCCAAGTAATCTTACCTTGGAAAGCATTCTATCAAACATAGGAAGTGTAGGAAGGCATCATCATCTAAGGAACTTCTGATAATCCTTAGCCCAGGCAATGAAAGTTGAGCACTCAAAACCTCTAGAAAGTCTCTAGTCAAGTCATGACCCCAGAACATGTCCAATGGAGGATCAAAAGGCTCCCTACGAAACCTTACGGTATACTAAAGGTGAGTCCTCTATCCAAGAAACCACATTCTCATCCCAGGTCCTTCCAAGAGAATCTTCATGCCATATTTCTCCATGGTGGCGACAACATAAAGAGGATATCTCTCAACTAGGCCGAGCCATCCTTTATCAAGCTGTAAAACACCAGAAAAACAAGGTCAGTCTCAAACACACTTTCAATTCAATTTAAACTAACAAAGTTGTTGTGGTTGTACCCTGTCAACAGTAAGTGAGTTAAGATACTCGCGATGGTGATGAACCGGAGATGCATGAATAGACATATGATGCAAAGCCCACCATTGAAGAATAAGGAATGTTTGGGGATGATGTACAGGTAGATATTGGCATAGCAAACCCATCTCAATGGCTCATACTTGTAAAATAAGGGATAAAGTCAGAAGCATGCAAGCAAAGAAGGAAGCCACGAAAGAAAAAAACAACTTACATGAGTAGCATGCTAGAAGCCACAGAATTAGGTCCACCATGCACAATCTTGTCCATGCACAGATACAGATAGGTCAAAACAGGAAATACCTAGTCATACCTGTTCATCAGATCAAAGTCCGGGAGAATCGGAACAAAATGCAAAGGGATAGTGGTATTGGTATCACAAAATAGGGTGCTACCAAGCAGATACAGGATAAAGACACGTGCCATCTGGTCAAATCTCCAGTGTAAACCAGGCTGATAGCTCTGTAATTGTCTAGCCAAAGCATCAATATAGAGCTTCTTTGAGCTCTTCCTACCTAGAACCATCCCCAGCATCTAGAGAGTATACTCATTCTGTACTAGCTCATTTACAAAATAGATCCCTCCATCAAAGAAAATCCTCTTACCAGAACATGCTAATCCAGTAATGGTAGAAAAGGAATTAGGAGATAGTGTATACTTCTTGCATGGTAGCTAGAATGTGTGGGTGGTATCAAACCATCTCTCCATAAGTGCTTGCATTGCACGACGGTCGCAATGAGGATTGCCTAAATCCCCTGCACCATTGGGAACAGTAGAAAGGAAGGGTCCAAATCCAGCCTGAGTAATTAGAGTCTGAACCTCTATAGGCATCTGTTTCCAGACATTACGAACCTTCTAGAAGTTCCCATTGAAGTTAAAGGAAGAAGAAGCACCCTGCAATGAAGCAATATAGGTATATCCCTAACTCAATCATCTCATTTGCATGTTTTCTAACCCAAGTTGCAAACAAACCCTAGGTCACGCATAAATTCATCATGTAGCATACATATCACGGTAAATTTTGTATCTTAGAACATCTAAACATGCATCAAAAGTCCACATTGAAATCAAAAACTGCCCTACATGCCTAGAGGAGTGGCAACGCCACTCCTAGGAGTGGTTCACCCTCAAGGCCACTCCTATAAGTGGCGTTGGTGGTGAAGGCCACTCACAAGAGTGGCGATGGTGGCGTGCTTATGATGTTGGCCACTATATTTCTCTATAGTTGTAGAATAAACAAAGCCTAGATGATTCACAAGCAAAATAGGGAGTTTTGGGGCTTACTTATTCTCTCACAAGGCAAGAAATATGGAATTTGCCATTGCAAAGTGGAGACATTCCTCCTCCCCTTGGAATTCCTCCATTCAAAGCTCTTTAAACTTCCCCATGGATGTGAAAGATGCTTACAGGGCCCCAGGGTGGTTCCAGAGCATGATCATTTGTCATTTCTACTTCTTGTTTGAAGATGTTTGGAAAAGAAATGAAGAAATCAGAACAGAACTTCAAAAACCCTAAAGAAATGGGAATGAGAGGGCTGCTGCCCATTTAAGGGTTTATACCATATTTGGTGAATTACCAATTTGGTCCTCATAAGTTTTATTGCAAATAAGGATGAAGTTTTGATATAGTTAGGTCCATAACTCAAAATTAGGGCTATAAAGGCTTAATTCAGCTCAAATGGGAGTAAATCTCTGAAGAATGTTGAAGATCATAGAGGAACTACAGACAGAGTGTTTAAAATTGACAGAGGAAATTGCAAAATGATAAAAAAACCCAAAAAATTACAGAAATTTCTTGATCACTCTACAACATTGGTTGATGAATAATCTATGAGTATTTGACACCAAAAGACTTTCAGAATCCTCAAAGAATTGTCAAACCAGAACGAATCCTCAAGAAAATTGAGGAAATATAGCTGAAATGCTTTTTCCTCAGTGTGAGTCACGAAGAGCAGATAACCCTATTCCCAGTGCAAGTCATAATTAAGATTCCCAATGGAAAATATGTTCTTAGAATTCCCAATGAAGTCCAGAAGATTCAGCAAAAGACTTAACAAAATCAGAATATAATTAACTCAGGTACGTGCCTAAACTCTAATTTTGTCTTATGTTAAAACGCCGGTAAAGGCTAAACACATTCCTTGCTAAATTCAATAAAGGATAAACACATTCCTTGCTAAAACACCGAAGGCAGGAAATGCCGGATGATTTTTCTTGTTGAAGGCTGGAAGTGCCTGATACTTTTCTTACTAAAGGCCGGAAGTGCTGGATGCTTTGCTACGGAAGGCATATAGTGCTGGATGTATTCCTTGTTGAACGTAGTAAATGTTGGAAACAAACCAGATGTTGGAATTGAATATAGGCAATAATGGTCCTAGATGAGATTTCATCCTGATACTGGAATAGGATTAATTTAGACCTTAGGCAGTAATGGTCCTAGGTAAAAAGCTTTATTCTATTCCCCACGGAGTCAAACCGAGGCAGACGAGGTCCGAGGTAAGGTTCCACATTCCAGAGCTAATGTAACGGCCATAATTAATTAACAATTAATTATGCATTTAAGTATGTTAAATCATTTCATTAAGTATTGGCATCATTAGTATTTTTGATTTTGTTAATTGAGGTTGATTCATTGTTGATTATGAGTCGGAGGGGTGTGATTGAAAGAAATAATAGTTGGAGGTGGTTAATTGGTTATATGGAAATATTTGATTTTTTGAGGAGTTATCTCTTGATGGTTCATTTCTATTAATTGTGTACCATTAAGTATAATTGTGTGAAATAGGATTGGTGGGAGTTGGATTAGTTGAAGGACTAGATTGTAAGAAAAGTTGAGGAGCTATTTGTAAAAGAAGTATGAGAGTTGGATTAGATAGTTAATAGAAGTAAGTTTAGGGAGTGGGGTAGGGAGATTTCTTCTGGAAGGACAAGTGGCTTGGGGAGTGTAAGAGTAAGACAAGTGGCACAAGAAGGGAGTGTTTGAGTGGCAATGGAATAGTAATAATAATAATAAAATAATGTTAGTGGATAATCTCTACAAAAGCTAAGAAAT
>CANYLF011049111.1:0-11521 GCA_948193215.1 Bocquillonia castaneifolia
ACAATTGACTTATACTAAGGAGGTTATACTTTAAACCATCAACAAGAAGCACATTTTCAATACAAGTAGAGGATTCCTTACCAATTGTGCCAATGCCAATTACCTTACCTTTGGCATTATCACCAAATACTACCGATCCTCCATTTTTCATCTCTAATATAGAGAATAGACTTTTCTCACCGGTCATGTGCTTGGAGCATCCACTATTAAGATACCATTCACTTGTTCCGATTGATGTTTTCAAGCATACCTATAAAAGAAAATTAATTCTTTATTTTAGGTACCCAAACAAGTTTGGGTCCTTGAGGGTTAGCATCAACAAAAGTTCCTATGATAAGTTGCTCCCTCCTAACATGGTAAAACACATTAATGTGTCCATGTTTCATGCAATAATGGCATTGAACATTAGGAGAGGAGGTTCTTTTGCTCAAGGCCTTTTGCCTTGTGTGATGTTTCTTTGGAGTTTGACCCTTAGGAATTGGCTTTCCCTTAGGTTTGCCTAGTGAGGAGTTAGTCCTCTTAATGAGCCATTTAGTGGCTTGTCTCCATGCTTAGACTTAACCTTCTGAGCCTTGGTCTTAGCAACATCAACACTAGAAGTTTGTGGTGGTGATGATTATTTAACAAATGTGGTATTAGAAGTTCCATAAGATGTTGAGCATTCATTGAATCCCAAGCCATGTCTCATAAGGGGAGGTCTTTGTGACACCAATAAGGTATCAAGATTTTTCTTGCCCTTATGAAATTTGACAATGGATTCTCTCAATTCTTCTACTTCACATTTCAATGTGTCATTCTCTTTTGCAAGAGTCTCCATTGAAGTGAGTTTGAGTTGAGATGCAAATAGTTGGCTTTTAAGCTCTCTTAAGAAAAGTTTAAGTGCCTCTACTTGTGGTCTTAAATCATTAACTTCCCTATTACATGCCTCACAAAGTTTTTTAGCTTCCACATTTTCACGTTGGAGGTGAGTACATACATGCATATACTTGTACAAAGTTCATAATATGCATGTACATCAAAAAGTTCACAATCTGAATAAAGTTAAAAAGTTCAGAAAAGCACAAACAAGGACATCTACTCATCCTCTTCATCCTTGTCCATCTCATCGGACTCTTTGTCCTCTTCATCATTAGTAGGCTGCTCGTCGTCTCTCCCTGCTCCTGCTCCTCATCATCCTACTTCTCCTTATCATCCTCCTCCTCCTCCTCATCATCCTACTTCTCCTTATCATCCTCCTCCTCCTCCTCATTGTCATCCTGCTTCTCCTCATCATCATCTTATTCCTCATCATCATCATCATCATCACCATCACCATCACCATCATCATCAGCAGGCTGGTAAATAGGAACAGAGGCCTCATAGTCAACAAGGCAAGACTTCAACTCTACATTCGCCCTGTAGACTACGTGACAGGCCTATCTCCAATAGTCACAAGCCTCCATAGTGTAGGCCTTACTGGCCTAAAAGTAGGAAGATAGGCATGTAACCTCGCTCACAGGAACCTGCAATGATGAAAGTTAGTTCAGACAACAAACGGAGAAAGCAAGATAAGAATTCAGGGCAACTCACATGTGTACATCCTTGGGAGAACCAAAAGAAGGTGCAATTAGCTGTAAAGTATGCTCATTGATACCAGCGACTATTCTATAATGCAATGTCAGACCAGGAAAGCTAGTGATGTGACATAGTACAAAGTCCTATGGATCCCTAGGAGTTTGCCTATGAACAGGATGTACAGGCTGGGATCGAGAAGAACTAGGTTTAGCTGTATAGTAGAAGCATGGGTCCTGCTACTCGGACTGGCGAGATCAGTAGCATGAGCATGAGCTTTAGGTCTGGCCACAATAGCTTATCCAACATCATCCTCAGCAGAGTCAGAACCGTCCTCAACCTCATCCTCCTCCTCTGAACTACTAGGATGGGGAGGAAAAGTGACAACACCAGCTTTAATCTGTAATAAACAAGTTCCAAACATCAGAAAGATAGAGAAAAGAACAACTCTAAATGAATTACCAAAGGAAGCATACTGACCTGAGCAAGCCAATGCTCGGATATGGGAAACCGAGGTAGACTTCTTAAAATAAGTAACTTGTTATACGCCTTAGCACGCATCTAGAAATGCTCATAAGGAAAGCCATTAAAGGTTTGAGTCAGAGTTTCACAGGTTAGTTCATGACCCCAAAACATGGGCTGGCGAGGATCCTATGAAATGTCACAGTGTACTGCTAATAGACACGCTCACCAAGGAACCAGATCCTCATGCTAGGGCCCTCTAAAAGGATCCTCCTCTGATCCTTCAGAATGGTGACTACAACATATGCTGGATATTGCTCCTCCAGACCGAGCCAACATCTGTCCATTTGCAAAGAAAAGCAAAGGTAAGTCTCTAAATACTTCAATTTATTTTAAACTAACAAGTTTGTTTGTTTTGGTTACCTTTCTAGGAGTAACTTCGCTTAGATAAGAACGATGATCAGAAAGTACAGAATGATGGATCATCGTGTGATGAAGACCCCAGTATCTGAGAAGGGGGAAAACACTATGATCATAAAGAGGAACGAATTGAGGGATCAGTCCTATCTTAATAGCCTAAACCTACGAGAGACAGAGAGTTAGTCAAACTAAACAAACAAGGAAGCAGAAGGCAGAAAAGTCATAAAGGATGGATAACTCACATGAGTGGTGTGCCAGAAACCATAGAACTTTGTCCCGCCCTACGAGACTCGATCCATATAGAGGTATAGATAGGAAAGCACTAGAGATCCCCAGTCATATCTCCCCATTTGATCAAAGTCATGAAGAATGGGGATAAAATGTAAAGGAACAATGTTGTTGGTATCGTAGAAGAGAGTGCTACTAACCAAATATAGACTAAAGATGTGGGCCATTTGGTTGAATCTCCAATCGATCTCAGGCCTGTATCGCAAAAGATAGATCACTAGCACTTCCAAATGGAGCTTCCTCTGGCTCTTCCGACCAAGAACCTTACCAAGCATAGCCATGATATACTTATTTTGAGCCTGGGGAGGAAAAGAATAAATCCCTCCATCAAAGAGAGGCGGGAGATAGAGTACACTCTCCACAAGGTAACTAGAAGGTATGAGTCGTATCAAACCATCTCTCCATCAATGCTTGCACGGTGAGATGATCACACTGAGGGGTCAAGTCCTCATCCAAGTTTTTGGGTAAAGTAGAAAGTATAGGTCCAAATCTGGCCTAACGGACTAAAGCCTGAACCTCGAAAGAAAGTCTCCTCCATACATGGAGAACCTTAACAAAGTTCCCATTAAAAGAGAACAAAGGAGTCCTACAAGGTAAGTACATGTATATTTCCTAAATCAGTCATCTAATTTGCATCATTTTTAACTAACTTGGTAGCCAAAAGCTCTAAATCATGCATAAACATATCATATAGCATACATACAGATGTATTTTTTTCCATATAAATCACATGAACATTCATAAAATCATCAAATACAATGACAAACATCATTGTGAAGGCAAGTAGCGAATGCCACCACCCATAGTGGCATTAGGACTGAACGCCACTTCTTGTAGTGCCGTTTTGTCCCAATGGCACTACACATAGTGGCATTGGCCACTTGTAGTGGGGTTGGCCATAAATTCATTCTTATTTTGTAGATTTTTGACAGATTTCACAATGCCCATACAAGATTCAATCAATTTGAAGGGTGTTGACAATTACCCGATCCTCAATATAGCAAGAAAGGTGGAATTTGGCATTTATGAGTGGAAGAATCAAGCTATCTCTTAGTATGCCTCCATTTTTGGCTTGGTGGACCTCCTCCTGGGGTTGGAAAAGGCTGGTTGGGTTCCACCTTAGTGCTAAAGATGGATCATCGGCCATTTTGCTTTTTGTTTCACTCAATTTGGAGCTAAAATGAAGAAGATATGAAGAAAAGAAGAATAATGCAAAAAAACAAGCAAAACGAATAGAATGGGGCTGTTGCCCGAGCATTTTGATGTTGATGCCAAAGTGGCAAAATTACCACTTTGGTCATCGAAGTTAATTTTCAAATAAGGACAAAAGTTCTAGTGCAAAATAGGCCCAAAATCAAAAATTAAGCCTAGGAAAGGCCAATCGGAGTCCAATCGAGGTCAAATTTAAAAAAATTATCAAAAATTATGGACAACTACATTTATAATGATAGAGGTTGATAGACAGAATTATAAAAAAGCCAAAAATCCCAAGAAAATACCAAAAAAAATCCTGAAAATTCTAAAAAAAATCCAAACTCTATCCAAACCATGTTTATAACTCTAAAAGCATTTGAAACAAACCCTGGCATATGGATTATAATTCCTACATTTGAACCAGACCCAATTCACTTCAAACTCTAAAAGCATTTGAAGTAAACCCAATCAAACCTCGTTTTAAAAATCTGAAAGATTTTAAAATAAGTTAGATAAAACTTTATCCTAAACTCTAAAAGCATTTGGAGCAAGATTCTGGTATCCCGTCCAGAGAAGAATTATTTCCCATTGGAGTCAGAGCAAGTCTTAGCAATAATCAAATTGAGTTTTTTTTTGCCCAAGTGGAGTTACTTCTTCACAAATCTTGGCAACAACCAAGCCAGGATGTTCCCGAGTTTTGGCAATAAACAAGTCAAAACTAGTCTCAGCAACAGCCAAGCTAAGATGTTCCCTAGTGGAGGAACTTCCTTTTCAAAAAGTTTTGGCAACAGCAAAGCCAAAACAAGTTTTGGGGACAACCAAGCCAAAGCATTTCCCTAGTAGAGTTGAAGAAGAGAGTTCCATAGTGAGACATATTTACTCAAATTCCCAAGTGGAGTGGATGTCAAATGGCCACATTATTCCCTAGAAAAGTTCAAGGGAAATCAGACAAACATTCCCCAATGGAGTTGTGACTTTTCAATGTTTTGGGAACAACCATGCCAAAACTTTCCACAGTGGAGTTACCTTCTACAGCAACAAAACCATCCCTAAATGGAGAGAACATATATATATATATATATAACCTAGTGGAGATAAACCCAATTCCTCAGTGGACTTGACAAGAGAAATAAAAGTTTCAAGTAGAGCAAACCTTGCACCAAATCCTTAGTGGAATTCCAATATTTCCAAACCTCCGATGGAGTTTTACTAAGGCAGTCGAGGTTCTAGATGAGACCTCATTTTGATGTCTGAGCTCAAGAGATCAGACAGTTATTCCCCGTGGAGTTAGACCCAGACAACCGAGGTTGAAGGTATGGCTTCACACACCGATGCCGAGGTACACATTTCTTTTTCAAAATTATGTGTTTTGAGTTTATCGTCATTTTCCATATTATTGGAAAACACTGCAAACCTCCAACAAAAGTGGTGGCAAACTGTTGACACCTAATTTCTGGATGGAGGAATGAGGAAGCTACTCGGAGGCCCAATGATGAAATCTATGATTGAAAAGCATATGATTGGATGGATTTAGCTCTCTCCTAATACCAAGATGATTTTCAAAATGGTTTTAAAACTTGAAAATGCATTTTAGAGTCAAACAACATGTTTTTAACTTGAAATCGTGCAATTTTCAAACGATTTTCATGATACCTCTATTAGCAATAGTGCCCTAGGCCTATTGTGTGGACATCGTATTTTGAATATTTATGAGAATTTATTATTATCATGAATTGCATGTTTATTATATAATAATGTCCTTGAATAACATTATTAATTATTCTAAATGTCCCTAATCGGTTATTGTTGTGGGAATAACAATGAATTAAGATTAGTATGAAATTTGATTGATATTCATGGGATGAATATGTGTATGAGATACAAATCAAATTTATATGTACTTGTTAAGAACAAATATTGGACAGACCCACCTTGAGATTAATAAATGGATCAAATTCATAAGTAAATCTCTAGTAGTTATGTCATTAAATCCTTAGACCTGAGATCACTATAGTTCTCAATATGAGGAATATTATGTTTTGACATAATCAAACGTTGTCTTTAACTGAATGATTATGAAGGTTATGCTTGAACATAATAAGAATCATGTAGTGAGATATGAGTGATTAAGATGGAATTTGTCCCTCTTATTGTAAGAGAGATATCTCTGGGCCCCTCGACGATTGAGACTTAGAAATGCATGGCTGTGCTCAAATGAATTAATGGAGATCAATATCATTTGTTTAGTCAGTCTAATTGGGTTTTCAGAAATTAAAGATAAAGCGATATAAGGTTGACTTTGTCCATGCCTTATATTTTATCAAGATATCGTGAGACAAAAGGATTATGTCATTAGCTATATTAAGGTTGTCTTAGATCATGAGCTTTTCATTTAACTTGGGAAGTCATAATGTCTTGCTAGAGACAAATTATGACTTGTAGGATCAAAATGTGATTTAGGCCTACTGCCAACGTTAATTTAACCTATAGGGTCGCACATTAAGAACGAACAATAATGGTTAAGATTTATCACTCTCTGTAGTAATTTAAAATGATGAGATTATTTTAAATTACAAATAATAATATGTTGTTATTTGGATTCGAATTTAATTTTGAAAAAATTTAAATTCGTAATTTAAATTATAACAAGTAATTAACTAGTTACATTTTCTTAGTGGATAAGGAAATAATAATAAACAAAATCTATAAAGGATTTTAATAAGGATTTGGTTAAAAATATAAATTCCTTTTTTGATAAGGACTAGGATTTAAATTGTTATTATTTAAAAGGGATAAAAAAATTTTAATTTCCGCTACGTTCTTTTTCTAATCCGATTGGAATATTCTACCCGTAACCCAACACTTACTCCTTTCTACTTGATGGAAATCCATACCCACTAGGCTAGCAAGACCATTTAGAGGAACTTGAGCTTTAACCAAGGACCAGCTACTGATGTTGAGTACAAAGATTAGGTTAATCTAGTGAGTATGGATAATGACTCTATTGCTAAAATGTCTGGCTCGAATGTCGATTATAAAGATGTGGATTACCAGACTTTGCTTGATATGCAGATTGAGCTTCCTGATGATGGAGGAAGAGGAACAGAGCTATTTGAAGCAAGTAATAGAAAGAATGTAAAGAGGGCTAGAGAGGATGCAAGAATGAAATTGGATGATAGTATTGACAACATTAAGTGGAACAGGAAAAAGAAGAAGAATTTATCTCAAATCCATTTATTTTATTCATGCAATATTTTTGCTTTTTAGTTATGCCGACATAGGATTAGATACTATTAGTAGTTTTGACAATTTTCTATTGCAAATGTATATTTTATTAATATTAGCACAATAAGCGTACTTTAACTTTTACATTTGATATTATTGCTATCTTACTTTCTTCTCTCATTATTATTAGCCTTTATTTTTGCCTAGATTGCCCATTTATGAGGTTTTAACCATAGTAGGCTTTGCCTTAATTTTTGCCTAGAATGCTTCTTTTCGAGGTTTTCACTTTAGTGGGGTCCCTTATTTTTGCATGTGCCTCTCAAATGGGTTTTCAACTCATTGGGATTTATTATTTTTATACATTTTGTTTAGAAAAGGTAGTATTTCTAGAGACGATCCAAGTTGAAGGGGTTCTCTGAACTCGTTCCCTTCCAGGTCTGTAATCTTCACAGCTCCCTTCGATAAAATCTTCTAAACTAGATATGGGTCATCCCAGTTAGGCTTCAACTTTCCTCTATGATCAAATAGAATAGGCCAGCCTATTTTAACACCCAATCTCCTTCCTTAATTAAACTGACTTTGACCGCTTTATTGAAAGCTCTTGCTATCCTCTACTAATCCACTTGAGTGTGATGGAGAGCTTCCTTGTGCCTTTCCTCTAAAGACAATAGTTATTTGTATCTTGCTTCTGCCCATTATGCTTCAAGAATTTCTGCTTCCAATACCACTCTTAATGATTGAATTTGGGCTTCGATCTGTATTACATTTTCACCTTTGAACACCAAGGAGTAGGTACTTTCCCATGTTGCACTCAATGGCCACTATTACCGATTCTACATATCTAGAGAAGGACTCGAATACCACTATGATGTACTTGTGTCCATTATAAGCTGTCAGCCTTATCTCTCCAATGATGTCCAACCCCCATGCTAAGAATGGCCAAGGTGATGCCAAGTTGTGGAGTTTAGTTTGTGACAGTTGGATTTGATTTCTATGCAACTGACACTCGTGGCACTTTCTGACCAGCTTCATACAGTTTCTATCCATCTTATCCCAGTAGTACCCTTGTTGAAATAACTTCTTTGCCAAAGTATGCCCGCATACTCCTGCATGGATCTCCTTCATGACTTCTTCTGCTTCATATAGATCACGACATCGAAGTAGTACCCCATTCAAATCTCATCTATATAATATCCCCACGTGGTAACTGTAATTCCTCAAGGTGATTCTTAGAGCATATTTTTGCTTCCCACTAGCACTTTATGGATACTCCCTATTATCTAGGAATGTTAGGATTTCATAAAACCACGGCTTCTCATTCAGTCCATTCATAACCATTACCCGGTCACATTAGTTGTTGGGGACCATGGCTTTACTCATTACTAAAGGCTTCATAGCTATATCTCTCTGATTATTCCACATGGATGCCAACGTTACTAGTGCATTAGCCATTTGATTCTCCTCTTGGCAGATGTGTGAAGGTACAGTTAGAAATACTCAAGGCAAGCATCTGTATGTACTTGAAATATGGAGTCAACTTGTCATTCCTGACTTCACAATTCTCAAAGGCTTGATTGATGATGAGCATTGAATCCCCATAGATGGTGACATTCTTTGCTCCTGCTACTATGGCTGCTTCTAAACCAAAGATGCATGCCTTATGCTCTGCCATGTTATTGGTTACCGTGAAGTCCAGTTTCTTGGCCAAGGGAATACTTTCTCCTTCCGGTGTGACCAAGATTGCCCCTACTCCAACTCCTTTATGGTTCACTCCTCTGTCAAAGGATAGCTTCCATCTGTTCGCCTCTATCAAGTTGAGAGATTCATCTAGAAATTCATACTCCCATGTTTCTTGTCCTTCTAGTGGACTCAAGGCTAGAAACACTACTACTACTCTTCCTTTGATGGTCTTCTTAGTCAAATATTGTATGACGAATTCTGTCAACAACACCAACCATTTGGAAAGCTTCCTAACAAGTACAGGTGCTTCATACTCAGTGATGAAGGCCATCTTGATCTTGTCTATGAGTGCCATCATTATCTGGTTATAGCCGGTGAAGACATCCATAAAGGAGTACAGGGCGCTTGCAGCTGTACTATCAATCAACACATCAATATGCGGTAGGGGGAAGTCATCCTTTTTTGATGCTTTATTCAGATTCCTATTGTCCACACACATTCTCACCCTTCCATCCTTCTTGGGTATCGGGACAATGTTTTTTAACCATTCCGGATAGTTCACAACTTCTAAGGCTCTAGCTTTGAGTTGCTTCTCAACTTCTTCATTGACGAGCTTTGCCTATTCTTGTCTAAGGCTTCGTAGCTTCTGCTTGACTGGTTTCTTATTAGGATCTATAAAGATGTGATGTTCTATAATGATTTCTTTGAAACCTGGCATGTCGTCATGCAAATACTCATTTTCTTTTATTTAATAGATTTTCAAATTTCTCTCTCTCATCAGCAGTAATATCAAATGCAAGTGTTATTTACTTTGGTTGTTCTTTTGTGCCATTGCTAATAGAATGAGTTTGAACAGAATTAATGTCAAAAATGCTTATGGTATGATCTATGCAATGCACAGTGCCATCAGGTAAAACATCATACAAGTATGTAAAATCAGCATTCATATCATTGACCTTAGAGAGAAAAATAGAATCGTCCTCAAATAAGTCGGATGTTATTACATCAATTCAATTTCTTCATAAAACAAACTAACTAAAGATTTCTCTATGAATTCATCTATCTCTGAAACAATAGATGGAGTCAGGGTAGCATCCTTGGTGTCGATTAGCTCCTCTATCTTCATCTCCTACATTCCTTCAAGTAGCATCTTCTCCATTGCAAGCACATCTAACAGGTTCCTGAAGATCTCGAAGCCAGGGACTCAGATCTTCCCCGCATCCACTGGTTCAACTTTCCTTAGGTAGATAGTCCCACTCTTTGGAATGAAGAAATCACTGAGAACCCTTCTTGTCTTGGTCTGCTTCTCTCCCTTATAACCCAAACCTTCTTTGGTCATCTGAGTCTTGAAATTCGGGAAATGAGTGAGACCTTGTTGGTTATTCCCCAATCCTAATGCAGGTAGGTTGTCCATCTTCTTCATCATCTGATTGACCATATGGTTTTTAGGTTCATCAAAAATTCCCATGATATGGAATTCCATTGGTGTAATGATCCATTGGGGTGTAGCTTTCAAAATTGTAACTGATGTAGTGGGTTTAGTTGTAATAGTAAGTATTTTAGTCTGGTAAGGAAGCTTAATTTTTTGGTGAACTATGGAGGGTACTCCTCCTAAAGCATGGAACCAGGGTCATCCAAGGAGAATATCAAAAGTCATGGGAATGTCTAGGATAGTGAAGTTCACATATGAAACAATAGAGCCGGTCTTGACCGTTGTAGTGAATGTGCCCTAGACTACCCTCTTTGAGTCATTATAAGCTCGAATGACCATGTCTGATGGGTTCAAGTTTTCTTTGGCTATATAAAGCTTGGAGAGGAGCTTGGATAGGTATACATTGATGGAGGAGCCATCATCTACCATGACATATGAGGTCCTCTTTCCATTCATTTCAGCTGCTATGAATAGTGCCTTGTTATGATCCCTTCCTTCTAAAGGCATATCCTCATTGAAAAATGTTATCTCCCCCTTATTCCTCTTGGTTATGAGTCTCACTAAATCATTCGGGGTTGTTACTTCAGGAGCTTGTATCTAAGTTAAGGCCTTGACCAATGCTCGCCTATAAGACTAAGATGAGACAAGCAATGTCACGGCCTAGTTTCTAAATTAGGGAATAAACCTTAATCATATCATATCATTTGCACTATAATTGTGTGTAATGCATTGCATAATATTGATTGGTAGAGTAATTTTTGAGAGCATCTAGGTTTATGGAAGTTTGTGGTAGTAAGGACCTAGTTGTAAGAAAAGTTAGAGGAGCTATTTGTAAAAGAAGTATGAGAGTAGGATTAGATGGTTAGTAGGAATAAGTATGAGGGGTGGTGTAGGCAAAAGTGTTCTAGAAAGGAGGACAAGTGTCCTTATGAGGGAAAAGGTGACAAGTGGTAAGTGGGGGTGGAGATGAGTGGCAAAGAAATAGTAATTATAATAATAAAATAATAGTTAGTGGACAATCTCTACAAGACAAGAAATCCTACACCTTTTTCTTCTCATCTTCTCTTCATCTTCTTCATTTCTTCATTTCTTCTTCTTATCTTCCAAAACCTCCATTGTTAAACCTTTAGAGTTTTTGAGTGAAAAGTATAGTAAGTTTAGAGGAGTTTTTCTTAACTAGAAGCTTAATTGGTGGATTGGAAGCTTAATTGAGTAAGTATTGTGTTGATTATTATGTAGGGTTTTGAGGGTTTTGGGGGTTTATGGTTG
>CANYLF011049458.1:0-13254 GCA_948193215.1 Bocquillonia castaneifolia
ACGATATTATAAGTTTCTTCCTCTTGACCGAATCTGTAACCTTCATTAGCAGATTCATTTTCTGTGGTTTCCCTGATCAAACTAGAGGTTACCAAGGAACCATGCATAGCACTGAATAGGGAGCCGCCGAATACACCAGCTACGCCTAACATGTGAAATGGGTGCATAAGGATGTTGTGCTCAGCCTGGAATACAATCATAAAGTTGAAAGTACCAGAGATTCCTAGAGGCATACCATCAGAAAAGCTTCCCTGACCAATTGGATAGATCAAGAAAAGAGCAGTAGCAGCTGCAACAGGAATGGATTTTTGCATTAGACATAGACTGATCTTCAACTAAAGGAAAGGAGTCTCGTTGACAAAGGAGTAGCTTCCTAGGATGTTAAAGCGATAGACATTCAATCAATGCTTTCGGGAAGCCTCTTCCTAGTTACCTTTCAAACACCGGATAACGCGCATCATAGGCCTAAGAAAGAAAGAAAGCAAAGTCTTCTCCTTCATCCCTTGGGTACGAAAGATAGCTATTCTTCGCATCTCGAATAAAAATCTCTGGTCACATAGCCTAGGGGCTACCGCAGGAAGTCAGCTTCGCCTGTGACCTTAAGGAATAAAAAATGTTACCCGGCAAGGACTTGACTTTGCCTGCTATTCTTTCCTAAATCCGTTTCACCGTTAACTAGCTAACTCGATGGGACGTCAACAGCGGGAATGCCAAATGCAAGACCTGGACCTGGTTCACGCAGTCAAGCACCTCTTTCTCTTCGGGAGCTTTCGTAACGGCTATAAAGAATGGATCTTTCTCCTCGTGAAGGCTATTGGGATCGATCCCTTCAACCCGCATGGAAGGTCGCAAGAGAAAAGAAAAACTATTCTTGTTAGCAGCTTTTTCAACCTCCCCGAGGTAAGGAAGTCAAGCAACCAATAGCCTTTTTACCTACTATGCCTTTCACCGGGTGAGCAAAAAGCGGTTACCTTTTGCCCGGTCTTCCTTATTATTGATAACGCACAGGGAAAGCATCATCCCTAGAAGACTGTCGCTAAACAAAAGCAATTCTTTTTCACATTCAACCATGAAACAGAGTGCGACTTGAGTGAGCAATCAAAGCTACCCCCTCTTCCACTGCTGACTACGAACAGTTGACAGCTAATGATTCTGCCCTACTTGACTTTCAAAAAAAACCTATTTTAGAACTGAAAATACAACTCATTCTATCACTATTACGAATATTAGTTGAAAGAAGTCATGCTCTACCTATTCTACCAAGAAGAGATGCCAAATCGTCTTCCCCTTATCTTATTTATTAACCTTCCCTTGCTTCGCTTCGCACCGACTAATCTCTGGCTATTGCTTCAACTCGGTAGCCTATTTATTCTATTGGTAGGCCGGGCCTAGGGTTTCAAATCCTAAGGCCTATGGTTCACAGCCCGACTGCTAATGAAAGTCTTCCTGGACTATGGCTGCTTAATTAAGCGAAAACATCGCCATAGGATCAGAAGGCCTACGGGTGATTCAAGTTCAAATCCGTCTCCTCCTCGCTACCTAAGACCGGTATTCTCTTACGAAACAGAAGGAGCTTCTTCTCGGCATCCAGATGTGAAAGCAGAAACTAGCGCTTATCTAACAGGAAAAGGACTGACCACTACTACGCGTAATCATTCTCAGATCGAGAGGGTAAAGAAAAGCGCATTCGCCACGCGAAAGCTTTAGTTTTGTTCACAGCTAAGAGTCTAGTAGTGATATGTCCTAATTTTTCTTTATTAATTATGACCCGGGGATCACTCGCTGCCCTAACCCCGTCAGTGCCTTCAGTCCCTTTAGAGCTAACTCCACCCGAATGGAAAAGTCAAAAAGAGCGGAGCCGTGAAAAGAGCAGCGGAGATTCCTCAAAGACTAGCAAGGCTTACTCTAACAGCGGGAAGAGCAGATAAGAGAACAGCTCCATGTGACTAGACGAATTCCGTAGCTACGTATTTTGTAACAAGGTATGCAATAGCAGCTTCTTCTGTAAGAGCAAAAAAAGCACTGACCTCAATTCCGTCTCAATCTCCTACCGGGTCTACGCCCTCTTTGTTTTAGCATCGGTGATTGAAAGATAGTAGGAGCGCATTCTCTCCATCTCAGAAGGAAAGTCGAATCCCTTTGATTCCCAGATAGAAAAAAATGGTTTCAAATAAAGGCTTGGCACCTAGTTATCTTTATTTAAGTCGGCCTTACTCGGGCTAAGTTCAAGCAAATATCAGTCCTTTAAGCTAAAAGCTTAAGTGATCAACTAGAAGAGACCACCTTCCCCAATGAAACTTCTTTCCCCGGAGCAGCAACTGAAAGAGAAAAGACCGGGTATGCCTGAAACCTGAAACGGATTCGTGAACAAGAGATAAGAGATATACCCCAGATACCATTTGAACCAGAGCTGAAACCATTGAATTACCCGAGAGTGATTTCACTCCAGAAGACCTCGAGTCACTGGCTGCCTTTAGAGCTGGGATAAGTAGGGTAGCAGCTAAGATTAACTAAAAGGACTCTTCTCAACCCTCAACCTAGTCTCAGGTCAAGAGATAAGAGCGATGGCATACCTTGAGTCACTCGCTTCCATTGGGCGAACTCTCATCTGTTCTCTTTCCTTCTTTATTAAAGGGGGAACAAGGATTTACAGTATTTCAAAGCAAAGAAATAGGCGTGATTGTAGTTCTTGTAGGCCAATCGAATGCTTATCCTAGATATAGAGTCCACTGAGCCGAAATTTACTTTTTTAAGTAAAGTCCTTTCGTTCTTTCTCCTGATTCCTGTGGGTAAGAAAGAATTGGCTTAAATTCACATAGAACCGATGTGGACAAGTCCAATTGTAGATCATGCTTTGACTTCAACCCGATTTACGTAAGTGTCTTCTGGGCTCCACTGCTGAGCTTCGCGGGGGACGCTTACCCCGCCTGAATGCCGGGCCCGCCAACTAGGGAAAGATGGACGCATAGCCCGTTGGTGCCCGCTCACAGTCCTAAAGCGAAGGGAGAGGATGTCCATGAGGCGAAATAAACTAAGTTTAGCTACTGGCCTCAGGAGCATACGGTGGGATGCTACCTAACCAATAACGAGGGTCTTTCCCCGTTGGGCAAACTGGAACTCCAATCTTGGTAACACGGGCCTTTTCCGAGGTTAGGCCATTCCCGGGTCTTGATTGGTAGGGCTGAAGAATAATAGTTTGTTTCGAGGAGAATTGGAGCTCTTCCTTTTTTGGGTTATCCCCGGATAAGATAAAAAGATACGGATATAGAAAGTGTGCAGCGGACTCATTAGCCTATTTGGAATTCGACTAGTTCACTTCTAGGGTTCGGTGCTAGGGTTTCAAGCCTGATTCAACTCTGCTTTGAAGTATAAAATTCAGTCATCCAGGTATAGAACGGATAATCAAAGTTATCTCCTGCCTTGGGTTGAGTGAATATGCACGGGCTTCATTTTGAAGGAATAAGCGTAATTCAACTAGGGTAACAAGAATACCCATTCAAATAGAGTCTGCACCACACGGGGGCATCAGTCAAAATTTTGTATATAAGGATTGGATTCGTTTTGTCTTTCTTCAAATGCGTCATCTAGTTGATCGAGAAACTGTCGGCCCAAAGAGCCTAGCCAGAGGGACTGAGAAAGTCTCCAGCGTAGACCGAAATGGTCTCGCGAAGCCGGTAACCGTTCAGCTAAGATACGAGATGACTAGTGAATAAAGACAGAATTCCAAAAGTAGGGGAGAGAAAGTGCTTTTATGATGTTTTTATTTAGTAAGAAAGCAGCCAAGCAAATTCTTTCAGGAATGGCTCTGAGGCAAAGTTTACGTCTATCGAAGAGAGATCACATAATTGCTTCTTTTGTCTGGAAGCCTCTTTCCGGTCTTAGTCTAGTTTTCTACCTTTGCCTAGTCTCGGTCCACAGAGTAGTGTAGAAGTGAGTGTAAAAAGTGGCTAAGAGTAATTAATAAGGAGCTAACATGCCTAGAGGATTATAAGTAAGATTTCCTATACTTTTTTTTCTATTCCATATCTTTATTATCTTTTTAATGATGAAATCATAAGTGAATATAGAAGCATATTCTTAGGGCGCCTACTAGCATTATCTGTGTGAAGTGACTAAGCAGGTATGGAAAATATCTTGTTAAGCCCTGAAGTAATCTCTTTTAGCTTTAGCCAGTTTCACCTGTGTAAAAGTAATCTGTATCAATATCAATCTGCTTTCAAGCCTGCAGTCTCTTTTAAGCCTTCGAGGGTAAGTTTGAGTTTTATCTCATTTTTTCTATTTCCGTAGAGCTTTCGGAGTATCTCATAAGCAAAAAGGAAGCAAAAGACCTTGAGAAGGCTCTTGGAAAAGGCTAATCTCTGGTCCCAAGTAGACATAAGCCACTTAGGGGAGGGCTACCCAGGGTCTTTTTTTTCTTACTTTTGAGGAAAGGTTTTAAGAGCCACCTGGTTTGAAGTACTATTCTAGTATGCTGTATGCTCCTGCTCTTCTTGTGGGGGGCTTCTTTCATATGCTTCTGAGGGATTGGATTACTAGAATAGGAAGATGCTTTCTTTCTGGGAAATCCCGCTGGCAAAGAAGAAGTAGGCAAGGGCCCTCGCAAAAGGTATATCAGCAGGGAAAGAGACTTTTTCAAGCAGGTAAGCAAGCCCAGTTGGAGTTCTCCTTGCTGTCGGGCCAATTACACTTGGAGTCCTAAGGCTTTCAGTGGAACAGCCAAGCGCTGTGGAAACTCAGCCAGTGGTAGAGGGACAGGGAATAAACCAAAGCAGGAACCTTTTCCAGCCGTTGATCTAGTTCCTTCTACTTTCATCGAGATTGCCCTGGTGTTCGTAAGACCTCTCCTTGCCGAATCGACTGTTCCCATGAAACCCTGAACAGAGGGAACAGAGAATAGCTCTTCTTTCATCCGTTGAGTTTGGTTCTATCGTAACGTAACTAAATAAGATAAGCAGTTGATCCATCCCATCCACGTTGGTTGTTGTTATCCAGAACCCTGTTCCACTCTGGAGAAAGTCGACAGAAAGGTATAGAGTCCTCGGTCTCCGTCCGATGAGGGCTTAGATTGTTTGGCATTGAGCCGACTGGGTTGGCAAACATTGCAAGAGCCTAAATCACTGTAGGTTCGAGTTCTCAAAAGACTTTTGAAATTCCAGCTGCCTTTCTTTATCAGCTGCAAAGACGAACTTCTCTTATCATAATCATACTTGCTTGACGAAGCCTCCAACATTGATTGCATTAACCAAATTCGACCTGTTTGGGCCTCCGAGGATAGGTAATAGACTCGAATACAAAATAAAGACTCTTGCTCTTCCAAGCTGCATCTTTAAACGGCAGATCCTCTTCCAAAGCCCTTATCCCTGCTATTCCACGTTTGGTGTCGTTTCAATCTTTGGACTCTTGGTTTGAAGCCTCTAAATAAAAGATAGCTATTATGCTATTCTAGATGCTCGTAGCTCGGGCTTATTCCACGACGAGTTGAGTAAACAAATCAAAAAGCTTTCTCTCATTCTGGGAAGCATCTTTTTTTTGAATCTCTTCATACTGGCCATCGTCTCGTATTGCATATTTCCTATTGCTTTGGCATCAAGCTCTTCATCCAAGCAATAGAGGTTTTGGAACTATGCTAATGGAGGAAGAAAGAGCTCTTTTGAGGGGGAATGCTAGAAGTCTGACTATTCCCCAACATGTAGATTCCCTGGGATGTTAGGTAGTTAGTTGCTGTTAAACGCTTGTCCTTCGTTCTATTTATACTAATTCACACTGCGGAAGTGGAAGTTGAAGAGTAAGTTTAAGGCGATCTAGTTTTAAAGGAAAGCTAAAGCTCCTCAATGCCAATTCTCCGGGGATGATATACAAAAAGAAGTCAAGAAAGAGGCTTTCGTAACTAAATCTTACTTGATGCGATAGCATCTCTGGGCTGGCTTCTAACTTCCCCCCGCCTCTTCTCTTTGTAGGTTCTGACAGCCTCTTCTTTTCTCAACTCCTTTTTATTTAGACTTAGACGTCAAGGGATAAGTGTAGTCTTATTTAGAAGGCGTAAAAAGGCCTAACGGGCCCAATAGAACTAAACATCTAGCTATAGAGCTCATCCCCATCCAGGGGATTAACCTCTTTTAACCCTAGGAACTGACAGACGAAAGAAAAGAAGTGTAATTGAATCAACTCCTGATGAAGAAATACCTGTCCTGATCTTAGTCTTCCGTTCTATTCACCTGAAGACAGAGTGAAAGAAAGATGTCAGGATTGATTCATGGGCGAAATATCGTAAAAAAAGGGTGTTGATTCCTCAGTCCCACTCCTTGAGGAGATATAATAATAATAGAAAGTCTCTTTTGACTCTACCAAAGTCTGATTTTGCACTCCTTTCCTGAGAGAAGAACGAAATGCAGAAGTTTCCAATTCTGAGTTCGCATGGGATCAAAGCAACCGTAACTAGAACTAAGTGGGTCCCAAAAGATTGAATTAATTAGTCTTTATCTTCTCCGTGAAAGATCATTTGTTAAGGTAGGCAAGTCAGTACTTTCTTCTTTCATTTCCCCAGCTTCCGGTAGTCAAGCCACATATGACCAACAATTCCGTCCTGTTAATCAATTCCCCTGACCCTAGTCACCTGGCTAGCTGGTATAGGCCTATTAATACACATATACGGATATCGATCTATTCCTATTTAAACATATTGTCCGGAAGAAAGCAGCAAGGGAACTAGTTGCAAGAGATCTGTCTCATGTCATGGCATAAAAAGACTAAATGCCTTAGAATAGGATGGGATCCTTTCTCCGCGAACATCGAACAACAGTAACTCTAAACAACAACTACGAACTCAGAAATAAGACGGAAAAGAATGGGGAGGCCAAATGCCTTGGAATCACTGCCAACTCCTAGGGATTCTCTGCCCGGCTCTTTCCCGCCAGCTTCAGTAAGGTAGTTAAGACCGACTGCTGAAAGAGAAGAAAGCTAGAAGTTTATTTTAGCGCTCGTGACCAATAGCCATTGCTCACTTTACTCCTATATCAGCAATTTCAGCCTCTATCCCAGATCTCAGAGAAGCCCGAGGGAAGTCCTCTCTTTCTGTAGACGAGTACGCCATATTTGTAGTCCAGAAAAGACTTATAGTCAGTATTGACTTCGTCATCCCCGAAAGCAGTATCTGAAGGGATTGAATTCATTGTAATCTTGACTCCCATTGATTCCGATGAATGACGGATTGATCCTGCAAACAAGTCATTCGCATTGGTCACAGGGGAAGAAGAAAACCAATAGAAGGAAAGATAGCTATGGAACCCATCTCTGCACCTTTAACTGCCTATTTCATCAGATCCTTCAGTAAGAGTGAAGATGCTCGACATTGGAAAGTTATAGGTTTGTAAGTCGACCGACCTCTAAGCCTTATTAGAAGTTAACTCGACCGATTATCCACAAGATGACCATAAAAAGCCGTAAGCCTATAGCACACAAGATCCGGCAAGATAGCTATTGTTGAGCTTCCCTCCGATTCACCGTTCCGGGGGAATATACTGAGGAAAAGGTAGCCGTAGAAGAGAATCTCTTTACCTGGGCTGAGTCTCCTTCCCCGTAAGCCGTACCCTCAGTCCTTGATTGACTGAATTTCAGTCTTTTCTATTTTAATGTCCCCCTTAAGTTCTGTCTTTCTTTAAGTAGAAAGTAAGCTGAAGTCAAGGATGGACTTCGTCTTTCAAACCTGCTTCAGCTATCTCCTTAGTATACTTTCAAACCTACTATTTCTAGCTTCAAAGAATGCTCTTAACAACGAAGCATATTATTATAGGCTTCTTAGGGCTTTCTAGCTGTAGGAAGGAAAGAGTGGTTTTCATTCTACGGAAGCAGATAAATTCCCGTTTCGGGCGGGCCAGAAATAGGTCCTTACTTAGGGAAGGATGCTCATCGAATATGAGGTACCTCAGCTAGAGCAGGGAGAGGATGGTATAAAGACCATAGAATAGAGAGAAGTACAAAGTCGACCGATAGAGGATGTAGGCTATAGTATACCGCTCTTCTGTAGAATAAGAAGAGGAAATAATAATCTTCCAAGCAGATAAATATATTGATAGACCTCGCCTCGATGTTGGAGCTAGGGCTGGCCTCTCCGGCCTACGGTGGGGTTAGGATGAGTGGATAAATCAACCAGCAAGATCTTTCTAGGCTTAAGCATTCAAACAAAGAAAGTTAAATAAAAAATAATATACCTTGCTTACGGCACGTCAGAGCCAGCTCAAGAGCTAACTCAGATAAGCTACCTTTTCAAACAAAATACTAGTCAACAAAGGCAACTCACCAGAAGAGCGCTTCACTACTCCTTTATGGGATCTTGGACAAGAAGCATCTGTATTATTCTCTCGTAGATTCACTCTTCTGTGCGAATAAGGCTGTCTTGCTCTGGGCATTTCGGAAGAAAACTCTTAGGAAAGCCTCTGAAAGAAGGAGGCCAGAGAATGGTACGCTTAGGTAGAGTCTCAGATTGACTAGAAGAGATTTAGAGCCACTTTTCCGCCAGAATAGCAATGCCAATGCCTTACCCCCTTTTCCTACTCCTCCTTCTCTGTCCCTTAGGCTCTCTGTCCTGCTCCCAGAAACAGGAAAGCAAACAAGCCACTCGCTTTCTTCCTATTACTTTTCACATTGTATTTCAGATCCTCCACCTAGCCAAGTAGGTCTCGAAAGGTTCGCCCCGCATATGCTTAGTCCCCGCAAGCTCCATATAGGTTGTTACTTTGTGGGTTACTGAATAGAATCTTCGGTGAAAGGCATCTACCATATCGGCGCAACTATTGATCGAGTTTGGCGCGAGGCGTGTATACCACGTGAATGCGACACCCGGCAGAAAAAAAAGTGCTTCAGCAACAAACTCTCATCGTGAGCTGTGTCTCCGCTGGCAATTTCTTAATTACTAATATGCTGCTCTGCGAGATCTCCCCACTTCCATCATACAACCGAAACCTGCTAAGGAAGGAGCGAGGCGAGATCCGTTTAGAGTGAGTGTACGAACGAGACTTTTTCTCTTTCAGCGAGCGTCCATAGGAATCCTGCTCGAAACTTCCCTTCAATCACACACCCGTCCCTACAACAGCAACTGAAATAGAGCCACAGAATCGAGCCCCTAGAGGTTCCTTGCCTTCTCCAGGATTTGACCCTTCGCTTTCCGCTGAGCTGAGGTAATCCCTGAAGCCCCCCTGCTTGCAGTGGCAGTTGCCAGCGAGTAAGACAGTGAAAGCTATGGCTAGGGATTTTCTGCTTGACAAGGAGAGGAATCGTTTTGGACTTTAGCCTCTCCCTGGTAGGGAATACGATTCCTTTACCCAGTTCTCTTCTCTTTCTTTAGAAGCAGTATAACCATATAGTTAGAAAGCGGGATTTTATCCATTGGAGGATAAAGTTAGCTAGTTCAAGCAAGGGCAAAAGCAACTACAATTGAAATCTCTAGGAGCAGGAACTACCGTTAGCGGGACTGCTACGGCAATAAGAAGTCAGGACTAGTCGAGATGAAGGGACACTTTCATTGTCTATAAAGGGAAAGGGCAAAGAAAGTCCAACGACTGACTCTACTCTTACCTTCGTCTTTTAGGCCTACCTTCTTTCCTCGATGATTTGTTTGGATAGACTTCTTCTCCCAAGCTTCCTTCTACGATTCCGAACTATGAAACGGAGTGAAGAATCACCGAAAGGAGCATTCGACTTCATCAGTGCGGCTAAGCTTTGAATACGATACGCGCGAGAAGAAAGAGAGTGAATTAGATAGAGTTACCTACAGAAAGCCAGACGAAGGATGAGAAGGAATGGGGTCAAAAGCTACCTGGCTAAGAAAGAGAAAAGCAGAAGAACAAGTGAAAACGGCATTCGGGAGAAAAGGTCGTATTTGTATCCCGGTTGGAAACCTAAAGTAAAGAAAAAGTTGGTCATCTTAATCTTAATTAAAATACGAAATTCTCGATTTGGAGATTCGTTGTTCTTGCGAAAAGAGGCTGATTGGGGGATTCTAGGTTTCGGCTGTTCCTTCCGCCCCTAAGGTCTTTCTCTTTTGCTTAGGTACTGCTCTACGGAAATCAATATCGAATAGAACGAGTTCAGGTTCTCCAATCAAGCTACCAGTTCGACATGCTCAACACTTGCTAATCTCCCTTCTCGTTTGAGGGTTACACTAGCGCTAGGCGAACGTTCTGATCCAGCTACCCCAACAACTCCTTATTCCAAAATGGGCATTCATCCGTGGAGTGGCCAATGGGAAACTTCTTCCCCTTTTTAGGCCTCTTCTCAAAAGAGGTTGGGCTGGTAAATTCATACCTGAAGAGGAAGGACCGAACCCCCACAAGGGAATAAGGTACCGATCAGATCAAGGAATTGCGTAAATAATGCGGCTTGAGCGGCCACTCTTTCCCCGCTGTGCGCAAGACTCAGGAAGTCATTTTCATTTGGTGGTATCGAATAATATAGATATATTAATGCTTTCTTTAGTTTATCGTATATAAGATAAAGGAAAGGCTGCATTTAGGAGTGATACGCTAACTAGAGAAATTTCATAAGATAAGAATAAAAGTAAAGTTTTGATTCGCCTTGAGTAAACAAAGAAAAAAGCGCGTCATACTGAACTTTTTCTTTATAGATTGTCTTTGTGTTCAGTCTACCGAACCTATGACTTTCTATATATAGATTGTCTTTGTGTTCCGTGTACCGTGTCTAGCCGGGTACACGATCTCAAGCTCTTGGTCACTGATTCCCTAACTTGCTTTCGAAAAGCCAGCGCCCAAAGGTGCTCTATTGAGCCGGTCACCGTCTGGTAGAGTAGGAGCCAACAAAGGAAGTCCTTGACTGGAGCATGAGAAAGGTCGAGCTTAAGACCATGTAATCGATCAATGTGAAGATCGACTTATCTGAAGTTCCGCACCTGGACTCAAACCATACCTCGGGGAGAAGGTAGCTTCAAGAGCGCTTCCCCGGGTTCAAAAAGGTGCATCCCATGCTTGGTCAACAACCAAGCACATTATACTTCTTCACTACTCCTACAGGAAGGGGTTTACTTGCTTACTTGTTAGAGTAAGGCAGCTCAGCTCTTTCTGTCTGGAGGGAATCATTTTTTCTCAATCATGCCTCATCCAATATCTTCTGTTTCCACCCCTTCGTGTATCTAACTATATACAACTGTTGCTTGAAGGATAGGCATTAGGGATTAGGCAAGGAAGAATCCAGATCAGATGCGCAGAAGGAACTGTGAACGAATCCGCCGCTAGTCTGTGAAAGGTAACTGATGCATCGAATGCCTTTGTTTGAGACGCTGTTAGATAGGGCAAACTCAAATCCTGAAAGCAGGAAGCATCCGACTTGTGACGAATTCCCTTTTAGTTGGATGAATTGCACAAAAAAGAATAGGCATCGCAAGAGCAGACCTGATTGCACTAGTATCAGGGCAGGAGTAGGCGGGATAGATGCCAATTCCAAAACCACATGGAAGCAGCAGGATTGGCCCCAATTGAATCCATAGTAAAGAATCGGACATGGAATGCGCGGGAACTTCTTCCCCATGAGGACGACGAGAAGGGCTTGTTCTTGAATTAGATGGGGCATTAGCGGTCTTAGGTGATTTATCATTTCCCCCAGGAGAGGTACGAAAGTAGGGCTATTCAAAGCACAGTGAGGCAAAGCGAGTGAAAGGTATGCAATCCCCAGTAAAGTAAGCCAAGTAACAAATAGACTATCTACAACCTCTTCTTTCATTTGTCTGTGCTCCATCTCATCTCTACCTATGATGAAATCAAAATGAGTCCCTCTTTCTTGCGTCTGCTTGCTACTCCCACTTTCTCTTCTTTGATCTGATCTTTCTTATGTCTGTTCCTGTCTTGTCGCCTGAATTCAGCATACTCCATATTATATTTGTCCTCTATGCTTGAATTTAAGCTGAAATCCCGGAATTCAATATCAAGATCAAGGGTTGAATCTTGCGTAAAGGCCTTGTGTATAGGTAGGCAGGAAGAGATAGTTGCTCGCAGGCCTCCACCAGAAGTGATGAATTGCTTTGATCCAATCTGCCTCCTAACCATTGCAGGTGCATAGCTAATGGCTCCCCACAGCCCGAGTAAAGGAACCTTTAGGTTTTGCCACATCTGTATATCACATCGCATGGAGCCATCCAGGGGGCTCTCTACACAAGAAAGACTCTGATCGTCCATATGGCTGAGGATTTCAATCCACTCCTGGTTGCTCTATGTAAGGTCCCGGCCACTGACTTGAGAAAAAGTCTTTGATTGGAATTCTATTTTCTGGGAAGTAGGGTCTCGTGAATCTTTCTTTTTTACCGACATTCTAAGATAGAGAGGCGACCAACGGGAGGCAGAGGATTCATTCGGTCTACAGGTCCTTTCGGAGCCTTGGCCGGTTAATCACAATTTTGGATTCGAATCTTCGCTGCAAAATCGAATTAGAACGTTGGAAAACCAACATTCCTTCTTTCTCCTTGATAAAGAGAAGGGAGAATATTGGCTCGAAGTGAAAAAAGAACTAGACGCCTGTACCTCTCAAAGGGAATATAACCGAGTGCTCGATTTTTAAAACCGGGATCTGCAAATCCGGGAACAACGACATAACTGTTTTTCTATTTTTCAACAAATCCTTAGCGAGAATCCAACCTTGGCGGATAAGGCCGTCTACAATCCGCAATCAGCCTTTGTGGACTTATTAGAAGCCAAGCGAACGGAGATTGATGAACAAGGCGGAATTCCCTTAGAGAGAGACCGCCGAGAACTCACTTTTTTAACTGAACTATCACACGATTTAAGCCTAAATGGCCAGAACTCGTTGTATATAAAAACGCTTTTTGAATAGTAAATTTTGTTTTTAATTTCGATGAAAAAATCTTTAAGGGAGGTAGAAAGCTAATGGGAAAGGAACGAAGGGAAGAATTTAGAGGAAGGAATAAGAGTAAATCGTGAATCTTAAATGTTAAAAGCGTGACGAGAATTCGAAAGTAGAGAGAGATGTTAGAAGGTGCAAAATCAATCGGTGCGGGAGCTGCTACAATAGCTTTGGCGGGAGCTGCTGTCGGTATTGGAAATGTCTTCAGTTCTTTGATCCATTCCGTGGCTAGAAATCCATCCTTAGCAAAACAATTATTTGGTTATGCCATTTTGGGATTTGCTCTAACCGAAGCTATTGCATTGTTTGCATTAATGATGGCCTTTCTGATCTTATTTGTATTCTAAAGTTTTGAGTTGTCTTCTTTTTGAAGGTGTAGTCTTTTTCTCACGA